>SNQN01008060.1:0-22824 GCA_008642245.1 Bassia scoparia | reverse complement strand
TGAATAGTCCGAAAATAAAGTAAAACTAATAATAATTTGCACCTTGTATACTGCATTCTTTAAGTACAATTCTTTTTATGCTTTTAGACTTTAGGAAACAATTATTGGAAATTCTAATTGTAACCAATATCTTTCATTAATGACCCCACATTAATTGAGCTAGTATTTGTGGACGTTTAAACTAACAAGATTCTTCATCACCCTATTTTGAAAAAATGCAAAATATGCAATAAAAGACATTGTTCTAGTCATTTAGACGTTTATTGCCAATTTTGTAATATGACATTTTGCCCTCAAGGTCAAAGGTCCATCAAAACCAATGAAAATTAAACAATAATAATTTGCACAAATCTAATGAAGGTACATGGTAATAAGGAAATTTACATTATTGAGGCTTGCAAGTGGAATTGTTATTTTTATTTTTAAAAGGTCACCATTTGCATTGAAAAAACCATCATAAATTCATAAACCTACAATCACCGGGAGTGCGAAGGCAAAATTCTCATTGTTATGGGAGGCGAATAGAGTCGGCGGTTGGTCGCAACCTTGTGGGAGGTGGATTGTACAAGAGAAAATTAAGTTTTGAGGCGGCATGGTGGGTCTTCGGCCGTTTAATTGGAGGACTTAGGAGGATTGGCCTGGCTTCATCGCCATACCTGTTGTTGCTGCTTAGTGTGTTCTATCGAGTGTTAGGCTTGTTAGCTTAAGAGTGTTTTGAGGAGATTGTTTCTTTCTTTGTGTTTCTTTCTTTTTGGGGTTTTCCCCTTCTAAGCACAAAAAAAAAAAAAAATCCATAACCACTTCACTTAATCTTATTTTGCTCATTATCAATAGACATAAGAATTGGGCTTTCTTTGGACATGTTAAGTGCCTACTTCCAAAGCGCCCTCCAAACCACCTCTCTAAAACCCCAGGCCACCATCCTAAAAAAAGACACACATCAAAAAGTTTGAGCTATCTATGGATGAAAAATCCATGCAAGGTCCGACCAAATCTCCATATTTAGTTTATTGTTTATGTATTGTTTTAGTAGAACTTCGTGTCAATAAGTGAGTCGTTCTTAGTAAGAGTTATCAATCATTTTTATGGTTTATATTTGTCTCACTTTTGCTTCTAAGGTAGTTTTGAGGTATTGTTTCTTGTTTTTTTAGGTTGTGAAGAACATGGGAAAGATGGATGGATGGTTAGAAGGAAATATATGGGCAAATTCTCTATTCATGAACAATATAGACAAGTTGTGAAGATAGGTATTAAGAAAAGGATTATTAAAGAATTAAACCTTGGATCAGATTAATTTGAGAAGCAGGGGTAAAAATGGATTATAATTTCCATTTTTTCATTTTTTCACCGTTGAGACCTATCACTATTTCAGACAAATTAACTAAAAGTAGGTTTAAGTGGGTGAAAACCTTGAGTTAAAAAATTGTTTTAAAAAAGATAAATACAATGTCTTAAAATTGAAATGTTTTAACATATTGCAAAGTTTGATTATATGAAACAATACATCACATATGGATGACTTTTGTCGCCATCGTTTTTCTTGGTAAAGACATTGAAAAGGAGAAGTAGAATGATATGTAATTATGGTGCTGAATGATTTGGAGTTTTGTTATTGTTTGTTTGAGAATTTTGTTTTTAAAATAAACAAAATTCATATTCACTCAATGTCGCATGCGATTCTTGATTTCATTTGTCTTTTTTCTACTTAGATTTTTTTTAAAAAATAATATATAATGGTATTGAATGCATAGTACGGAGTATCAGATTTAAAAATGCATACTTGCCGTACTTTGAATGCCAAGAGGTAAGTGGCTATATTTATATAGTCAAATCTTAAGCAAAAAGCAATAAGGACATTATTTTTATTTGAAAAAATATTTTCTTTTCCAATTCAAAACAATTTATCTCATGTGCAGTTAACAATGTCACGTAATTAGCTTGTCAGATTTCTAAACCACATGTTTCAAATGGTGAAAAAATAGATAATAGGTCCTAAGTGAATGAAGTTGGATAGTTTAGGTCTCATTTGTTTACTTAACTCTGTGGGGGATGAATTTAAATCGATCGGATCACATGGAGGCTAAAGTTTTAGAACCAATTTATCTTAATTACTCCCAAAAGCCTAACTTAAACATGAACCTTATTGGTATTTTGAGTAGGCAATATGAAGTTTTATTTATAAAATAATCTTAAAAAATAAAAATAAAAAATGAAACCTTTGACAAAATCGTTATTGCTACTTTAGCTGCTCTGTTAAAATTTTGGTTGAGATAAACCATGGACAATATATAACAGAAGTTATTGTTGCATCAGATGTACAGAAATTTATTGTGCACCAAAACATATAGTGACCCTTTAGTCATATAGTAACTCATTATCATTCACATCAATATAGTGATAAATAATAGGTGTACTAATTGTCAACTAGGGTCACTCTAATCTGGTGCATAATAAATATTGTGGCATCCGATACACCATGACTTTGTCATATGCATAATTAAGATTCTATTTAGATGTAAATATTCTACGGGATTTAATAACTACCGATAGTTAGAGGCCTATGGGTTTATATCATTGTAAGTACTCAACTGGTATTAATTGTTTAAGTTTAAGGAAATTGACAGAAACCATCCTTTTATAAGGGTTTTGTCACTAGTCCAGCACCTTTCTAAACAAATGTATTTTTCACTATCCATCTTTAAAACACACAATTATGGCATTGCTCGACTCCATATATTTCTAATAATCGGTTTGGCGTTTAAGAATGTAAGACAGCAACAAAGATATATCAGAAACGTATCGAGTAATGGGCATGTTTGTATGTAAAGAAAGAATGGCATACGGCGTGTATTCTTAAAACATTCATAACGCGTTTACCTTGTATGTATAGTATTTTATAATATATATATATATTATATTAATATATATATATACTATATTATAAATATAAATATATATTAGTATAGAAAAGGATCATGTGGAAAACACAAACTTAGCGTGAAATAAAACAATTTTAATCTTGACTGTAGATTTGGAGAGGAGACGGTCACGATTTATATCTTATGTATATACTCTGTATTTCAATCTGGGGTACATTGAAAGGTTTAAAGGGGTTACACGTGTACGTTGCATCAATATACTTGAAATCTTGTGTACCCCTTTACTGCTGTATGTACCCTTAAAATCGTAAAATGTACCACTTAATTTTGGTTTATTACGTTTTCAATATAACATGTGTTTCCACTGGAATCCTACTCAATCATATTGATTAAACTAACGATGTACAATCATGAGTTGCTCTAGGGAATATACTCTATTTAAAACATGCATCCGCGCACTGCCCAGGGTTATTGATGGCAATGAAAGTTTTCTATCATCAATAAAAACCAGTATTAATTTGTACGCCAATGCGTTCTTAGTTGGAAACGAGAACTATTTAACTAAAAAAAATTAGTTGGATATCATGCATACTACTCAAAATATGAAATAGGTTGTTTGTGATGTGTGGACACATCATAGCAAATAAAAGAAATACGAAAAACAACCGAGCGAAGATATCATTATATAAACCGACATTGCGCAATATCATTATTCTCTTGTGGTATTTATTAGATTGTTAAGCTTAACTTAAAGGCCGAATTGATTAATCATACCCTACTTTATAATCATAATCCTTGTGATGTTACTCTGATTGGCTAATCATCCTAGTAATATAGTAACCTAATAATATAAGCCCAAAATCAATAGCCAACAATCCCCATTTCTTCCTATAAATGATACACCATTGTCTCATTCGATCAACATTAAATCAAAGGGAATGAATTGCAATTGTATGTTTCTTCGCCTTGAATTGCTGCCTTTTCCCAGCCATTTTGCAGCTTGGAGCTTTCTTTAGATCACAAATAATCTTCAGGCGGACTTGCGCGGCGTTAATCGAGATTCTGATGATCGTCTGGTTGCCTTAAGAAGAATATATAGCCTGCTTATTTCTTAAGGCAGCAGAGACATCATATATGATCGAGTACCGTCTAGCACTCTCCGGAGATGAAAAACTGATCGAGGAAACTCTCTGCTGCAACACGGTGAGGTTAGCAATGGAACAGATTCGTTATTTAAGAAGAATCCAGTTAAGGGGAGCCAATTAAGGTCATATTGGCATGTTAGCTAGGGAACAAGTTCAACCAATCAGGTGATGGTGGAGTATATAGATTCAGATTACGTACCCTACTACGTTAGTCTTGATTCTTTTTAGTAATGATTAAATGCATTTATTTATCATTGTTTGTATCTTGTTACCCTTATTATTCTTGAATTTTGCAAACCCTTGATCTATCATTTCTGTGTGATGCACGTTACTCCTGATGTAATACATTGTTATTTATGCATCTAGTAACAAAACATGCTGTTCTGTTATCAAAAGATCTTCAACTAATAATAATTATCCAAATTCAATAAAATTATTAGGAACGAGTTTCATTATGTGTGCTGATTTTCGGGTTTAGAATTCGTAAGACAAGGTGTTATAAGCTGTCATAATATATTAGCGCGCGATGTTATTTTTTGACAAAATTGTCTTGCTGTCAACGCCAATCTTCCCTTAAAGAGAAAGAGCATCTTGGTATATCAATTAATCTTTATATTATTATGTGAAGATACTAATTCTATATTAATTTATTTATATTAATTAATGCATTATTTACCCGATTTTTAATTAATCAATACAAACTAACAACTCTTGTATATCATATATATATTAGGCTTCTGATTTAATTTAACTCCTTCAATTAACTTATATTTGTGGACCAAATTGTAATATTAGTTCGAAGAATAATTATTCACCTTGCATAACAAGATCTAATGTAGCGAATTTATTGACGATCAACAAATTAAAAGAGTTTATAAGATTGTTACAAGCTCTAGGCTATAAACGTTTACAACACATAAGAGTTTACTTAGAAGGTCGCCGATCCGGTGTCCAAATGGGTGAAAGAAGAAAAGCGTTCACAGAAGCGTACAAATTTGCGCAGACTAAGCTCTCAACCTCGCCATTTAGTGAAAATAGCTGAACAATCTAGCATAGTACGTCAACTTCACGAAACAAAAAATAAAAAAAAAAAGAAATTCATAATATAACTCTTTATGTTTAGAAAGTCATATAATTATTATAGTTTTCGAACTCCAATATGAGCTTTAATGTATTCTTGAATTGTCTTTAAGACCGAGAAAAATTCGAGCTCGGCTCGTGATGAATATTCTCGAACTGACTCGCGTTCGGTTCGGTCGTTAACACCCTTAGTCAGCAAAGTGTTGCGTGGAACTTAAGAATGATAAGCGTGAAAGGAAATAATTAATATAGCCTCAGAAAACATTTACTCAATTCGGTTGATTGGTTCGTTGATTATGTGTCCCATCATCTTCGTTGGGTCTGTTGCTTCGAGTCCTTAGATTTGAGGTCGTTCTAAGGTTATATGTTGATAATTTTGGTTGCATAAAATATGAAGGGCTCAATTAATTTTAGCTTTAAAGTTATAATAAGAATATAATATCTCACATTGCTAAGAAATTAAGTGTATACATGTTTAATAAAAACACAAATTCTAAAACCAAAACATGGTACCCACCTATATGGGTGGGGAGCATTTCAAATATTGAGATTCGTAGGTGGATGATGCAGAGCAACCGTGCAAGAGCACGTCTATGATGTCTAGTCTTTCCGTTTTTAGAAAAAAATAAAATTATAAAATTTCACAATTTATTAGCTATGGTCAATATTTTGGATAAATTTACAATTTATTTTTATTTTAAATGTGGAATTTGTAAAACGTATCCCTACGATCACAAATAAAATTTCGGATCCCAAACTCCTTACAAACTACTACCTGTCTAACCGTATACATAATACCTAATATAACTATAAATTACTACTTAAAAATACTCACATGAAATCAACGAAAATCTAATTTGAGGAAACAAATTTCATATTATAATAGAACTAATATAAGGCATACTCTCGATCATGAATATTAGGGTATAGTATAACATGAATAATCGTATACAAAATGGTAGTTAAAGTTTCTATTAATATGTAGGTCATTTGATAACCACTGATCAAGCGACCCGAAACCAAAACCCGTCTAGGAACGCCATCTACAACAGGAAAGTCGACGAAGTAGTGAAGTGCAAAAGCCAAATCAGCAAAAAGTGTGCATTGGAGCTTCAATAATATATAGTTTTTTTTTTTTTTTGCAGAAAAGGAACACATTAATTAAACAAAAGAGTAAAAGTAAAAGCCCTTAGTGGGGTTCCCTAGTACAACCACGAGTAGCCAGAAAATGACGCAATAATCTAAATCAATTAAACATCTAAAAGGCCACACTGGAGCTCGCCAAAAACATACGAGGTCAATCCCCTTGATCCACCAATCGATCCGCCTTTCGCCAAACAAATCAGCAAAGAAAATTGCTCATCCTAGCTCAACCGAACGTGACCACTCCAATGAAATAGTACGCTTCAAGACCCTACAATCATTAAAGAAACATGCTCAAATGTTCAGAAGATCGCCCATTGATGATGCCATGGCGTTGACAATCAGAAGAAAAGATAACCTCTCCATGTTGTTGCTGAGCCAACCCGCACATCTCTCGAAGAAGCATTAGCAGCTCAGGGCTTACCCGCATGGTCTCCAACACCCAAAACCCAAGATCCAGCCCCTCCCCTTGGGAAAAACAAATCTCTGAGCCACCACCAAAGGCACAGGCTTACCCTCGAACCTACCAGAAGCACCGAATTAACATTACACAAGCCAATAGAGGGGTCCATACCATGAACAGTCGTCGAGCAGGGAGCAAGCCACAACCAGACAAAGAAGGACCAAGGCTGGGGTAGCCAAACAAGACTCAAAGGACTTCGCTTGTGACATACGCAGCTAGACAAGACTCAGGGACCAATTCAAATGATCAAAAACCCTCACCTATTCCGTCTTTCCAGATATCAACATAAAAAGGGGGCTAAACTCTCCAACTCCACTGAAAAAGTGTATCTAGTTTAGCAAAAAAGTGAGCAATCAGACCGAGAAGAGGAAGAAAGGGCTGAGAGGCAAGGGAGAAGGTCCAAACTTGCTGTGCTCTAGTGCAGGACAAAAGAAAGTATCAATTTTCTGCTGGACCAGGAAAAAGGAAGATCGCTAAGTTAAGACCCTTTCTAGACAAAGTAGGAATAAGTTGGCAACCCCATTATCTTTATAACCCACAAAACACAAAAAAGACCATTACACGAGTGATGATTTCACGACCAAAGGACTTGGAAGCCAGCCAAACGGTGGACTCTCAAAACAGCTGTAAGCAGTCTTTAAAATCAAACACACTCATTCTTTAAGAAAGAGAAAGATTTAACAATCTCCGTGGGACAGAGAGGAAGGCGTGGCGAAGAAAAGATACAACACAGAAGGGTAAAGAAGAGGAGAGACAAGTGAATCCAAGACCCCATAAATGCAATCCCCCAACAGTAAGCTCCTCCTCACCCGCGTGTCAAAGGCCCTGACAGACCCCTAAGTGGAAATGTGTAGCCACTCTATATGCCCAGAAGGAGACACCTAGCACCAATTACCAATGACCCACTTAGAGTTGGTTGTGAGCAGATCCTTCCAACACCTTCCCAAGAGCTCTCCAGATGAAAGAACCTTTCTTAAACAGTAGGATGAACCTGGATGCCAAGTACTTTGCCAAAAAGTGAGAAGCAAGATTATCAGGAAATAATATAAGCTTCCACACAATTCCACATAAGACACTTGTATTAACATAGCCAGATTTCCTACAAACTAGGCCCCAGCCCATTTAGGCTGGCAATCCTATCCAACTCCCCAAATGTAAACCTCCGCTCATTACCCCCTTCCCTCCAAAAAATAGCTAGAATCTGATGGCAGCTGACTAATGTGGATTTAGAGAAGGCAGGCAATTGATATGTAACGTTGGAACCCGCTGTAAAGGGTAGAGATTTGACCAGGAAAGCCTACACCCTTTGGACAGACCTTGTCGTTCAGAAACAAGCTTCCTCCTAACTTTCCACAAAAAGTGACATGTCACATGAAGGTCTTGTCCAAGATGGAGACACCCCAAATAAATTACCAGGTATTAGGACCTTGCAACACCCAACTATCCTCAAAAAGATCAAGACTGAAGATTGGTATTAGGAGAGAACACAACTTTCGACTTTCAAATTAATTGACGACCAGAAATGGAGCAGAACAAGTCCGAGTATCCTTCATTGATAAGGGTGCTCGCCAGGTTCCCCAAAAATGAAGATCATCTGCGAAAACAGTGAGAAATCTAAGTAATTCTTACAATGCAAAGGAGCACCTCTTCTTCCAACTCGATGGATAAGCCGCGAAAGCCTTCATACAAGAATAACAAGTAAGGGGCGAGGGGATCGCCCTGCTAATACCCCTTGATGGGAGAAGGTCGAGGGTCGCATTTTGGAGCCATTAGAAGAACTGAAGTGCCTAAGTGGTATCCAGACCAACTCATAATCAACCGGTATAGACAGGCATCAAAAGAAAAACTCAATGGCATTCCTCACATATCCCAAGCTCATCTTATCCAAGCTCTCAGGTCAAGTTTGAAGCGAACCACCCCCCATTCTCCTTCCTACTTTCAAGAGTGAGAATTCAGGAAGCCACCAAGAAGTTGTATAAAACAGTACCCCTCCCTGGATAAAAGCATTTTGAATTGGAGCAAAGAAAGGAAGAAATAAGAGGTTAACGTGAGCAACCAGAATCTTAGTTATCATCTTATAACATAGCAGAGAAATAGGTCTGAAATCCTGATAATCTCCGAGAAATCACACTTAGGATTAATGCAATGTTCGATTTGTCATTCGAATCCTTCCCTTCAACAAAATGATCTGAATATATAAACGAGATCCATGCTTTAATCCCAAACTATCCCTGAGAGAAGAAATGGAAGCCTCGGGCCCTGGAAGCCTAAGAAAACCCAAGACTAAACAGCTGCTTCTATTTCTGCCCCCAAACACTGGAACCTGAGGCCAGAGACACCCAGTCAGAAGGAGGAGGAGTGGTAAAGAACCCTTAACAGCAGGAATCCTTAGAAGTTGAAGAGATTCCTGGAAAAATTAACAAGATGGCATCTAAGATCCCTCCCATCAATACAGTTGCCCCCCTCCCTTAAAGAAAAATAATTTCTGTTCCTCTTCTTCTAATAAAACTGACTTGGAAAAAACCCGTGTCCGATCACCCTCTCTAATCCAAGTAACCGTTATAGCAAAACGTCCAAAACCAGAAAAACATCTTCCTCTTGGTCCAAAGACAACATTTAACTCCTGTCCGGAGTTCAAATTCAAGAGAATGCAGAAAGGAAGAAGAAGGGTGATGACACAAAGGGCCCTCTTGGACACCACCAGTCGTGCACCCAAAGCCTTTTCTCTTCGCTTTCCAACATTTCCCCAAAAAATTTTTTTGCCCGAAGAGGGAATGGGGTTAACAAGACCGTCATTTTCTAAACATAAAAGCACCAGGTTAGCTGTAGTTCAACAATCCCTAACAAGGTCCCTAAAACCCACATCCAAACGCACATGAGGTTCAAGTTTAAAAGCCCTTAGGACACGCTAACCACAGGCAAGTAGTAACAACAGGATACTAGACAATGGTTAGAAGACACACGGGGTAGTGTTTGTAGGTGAGTATTAGGAACAAGCAGTAACCATTGGTTCATTACACCACGCCCTATTCAAACCGTCAAGAATCGGCCCCCTTCCCTCCCGATTATCTAGACCAAAGTGAATCTTTGTCCAGAGAACCCCACAATCCATCAAAGAGCAAGCATTCATTACACTCATATAACAAATTCATACGGGGATAAACTAGGCAAAACGATAATGATAAGTTTAGTGAAAGAAAATTAGTCTATCTATATATAGTCTCAGAAGCATAACTCAAATTCGACTCAGTTGTTGATTATTGTTGCCCGTCCAATTTCTTGAAATGGAAGCCAAACATATTCGAGTTCCACTTTCTGTTTTTGAAATTTCTGCACTTCAACTTTACAATCCGCTTTAACGGTCGGTAAAAAGTCAAACCCTCAATAATAGTTGACTTTTACCGACTGTTTGGGGGTTAGTAGAATCAAACTTCTATGGAAAAAGTTGACTTTTACCGACCGTTTGGCGGTCGGTAATAATTAAATTCCATTTTTCTTGAAATAATATGACTTTAAACCTGGTTGACGACCGTCAACGGTCGATAAGCACGGTCAGTAAAATTTTACCGACCGTTAAACGGTTGGTAAAGCCTTATTTACCGTCCAATACTATACCGACCGTCACTTAGCGACCGTTGGCGGTCGGTAAAAGGTTTACCTTTTACCGACCGCCTTCGCGTTTTTACCGGTCGTTTTTTATTTATTTTGGACGGTCGGTAATAGCTTATTATCTTGTTGTGTGATGGTACTTTTGCTCTCCTTGATGATAATCCCTTCTAAAATGGAAGTCGAACTTGTTTACCCGTTGTACATATCTCACAAACCTGTTTAGGATCTTCAATTGTAGGCAGGCCATRCACCATATTCTTCGATTGCAAAAGTTTTAGGCCATTAAAATGTAAATGCCCAAAACGTTTATGCCATTTCCATGACTCGTACTCAATAACATCATAGAAACACTTTTGTATCTCAGTGTTAATTAAGCTGTAGCGGAAACATGCGATTCTTCGTCATCTTTGATTGAGCAATAAGTCTTCAACTCTTATCTTTAAGTAGAAAAATATTACCCTCCATGTGAACAATATACCCTTTTTCAAGCATCCCGCAGTTGCCCAATACTCAGGATATTGCTTTTCATATTCTGCATATAATAAACATTGGAAATGTATTCTTCATTTGCATTCTTCTAAAAAAATTCTTATTTTCCCTTTAMCTTTAACTTGTAGCTTGGATGAATCTCCCAAGCTCACATTGCCTTGTACCTTCTCATCAAGGTCAATAAAATATTCTCTTATGCCCCACATGTGGTTATTCGCACTAGAGTAAAAAAATCACATGTCTTGTTGATTACTAGCTTCTTCATGCGCTAGCAACAATGTAGGACTTTCCTCATTGTTTTTTGATGATTTAGCGAAATTCAAACGATTTCCTTGATCCTTTTGTTTACTCCAACATTCAGATGCATAATATAATGTCCATATCTTTGAAATAAGCATGAATTCTTCGCTACTACGTTCATAATAATTTCTTCTCCTTTATTTGACTATTCCTTGGCCCAAACTTCTTCATTATTTGGTTCGAGGTTGTATTAGCCACGACTCTACCTATACACGAAAATTCTCTTCGGTTCCACCTCTTTTGTCCATGGATATGTGGAATCTTGAATTCAAGTCATGATCAGATACACAGCGGCCATCATTTCTGAGTTCTTCTTGTTCATGCACTTCAAGGTGATCCATGATGCTACTCATCTATTGTAAGTTCAATGTTTTGATTCCTCTAATCAGTGAACTTACAATGATATTTTTTTTAATGCATGATCGTAGTATGTCTCTTTCCACGATTAAAAATCGTTCAAATCTTTTCTCATTCTGTTATGTTGGTTAACATTTGTTAGAAAGTCGCGAAAAATAATCAAAAATAGATTCAGTTTCTGGCATCTTTATTTCTTCAAATTCACCTCGTAATGCTTGTAGACGGATTTTTTTAACCCTCTCGACACCTTTAAATATAGTTGCAAGGATATCCCAAACTTCTTTGCTTGTGGTTGCATTTGATATCTTCACAAATGTTTCACGATCTAAACCTATATAGATTAAAACAATGCCTTTTGATCTTTCTTCTGATTTTCCTTTAACTCTTCTTTCTGTTCTTTAGTTAAAGGAGTCTTTGTTTCACCCGATGGTTTTTCGAAACCATCACTCACAAAATCCCAGAAATCTCTGAAGCCAAATAAAGCTTTTATTTTAATACACTAATCTTCATATTGGTCATTAGACAATTGGGGTACTTGCGGTTGAACAAAGTTGGTCGACATTTTAACGTATTGATATYGAAACRATAACGTGGCTCTGATACCAAGTGTAAGAGTTACACAATTTACGAATTGCTAACTCAAATAATTATAGGAGTATAATAAAGGAGATTCAAATATGGGTAACAACCTAGGATCATAAAAATACAATTCTCTCTMAAATATATATATTTAATATATAAAWCTTCTTCCTCTTATATCTCCTTTTAATTCTTWCTCTCTAGCTTCTGCTTACTATTCAATGAAATGCTAAAATATATATTTATAACAACTTTGTTGCTAAACAAACAAAGGTTGTTATCATTTCTATTTCCTAACCTCGATTTATTTAAACTTAAACTTATTATTACGAAACTAATTATAGTGATGCTTATTAAAGTTTGTGTTTCAACATTTCAAGCTTACCTGACTATGAGTGTGTCCAATGGCGAACCTGGTCTTGGTCCTGGTAGGTCAAGTGACCCAACAGTCTGCCCAAAAAACCGGATTTTTTTTAATTGAAGTACAGAATTAAAACTAGTCAAATATATATATTGCATGACATTGTTTACAAATGAAAGTCTAGCTCAGCGGTAACACATGGCCTTCACATTTATTAGGCCCACGAAAATCCTTGACAGGTCAAGGGTTCGACCCCTCTATGACTCGCTTTTTTTCCCTTTTGGTTTTTCATGTAATTTCTTTTATTTTCCTTTTWAAACTCAAACCTCACCTTAAGATACCTACTCATTCATTGATAGTTACCCGCTTATTATTGATTGGTTTTCATAGATATCTAATTACTAAAATGGTGTACCATATTCGACCTCAAATTGGACTTATGTTAAAAACGAATGGAAAAGCAAAATAAAAATAATGAAAAATCACCCACTTTGCAAAAATGCTCAGCTTTATTACTTATTTAGAGAATGATTTGTTTATGAATGTTAGCATCAAAGATACCATGAATCGATATCAAAACATGAGAACTCGTCGAGAATTATTGTAGTACTAGATTTTAGTACTATTTAGTTGTATTATTTGAATTGTTGGTTCTATTTTGTACTCTTTCAATATTTGGATGTATTTTATAATATTATTACTTGGATAAAAAAAATTATTACATGTTTGCTTATCGATAGTGACCCACCAGACGAAAAATCCTGGGTCCGCCACTGAGTATGTCCCCTGTTTGGAGACTGCTGCAAACCGAAGTGCCGTGATTGTGTTAGAAATAAGACATTAACTAAGTCTTTGGAAAAGTGCCTATTTATCCAAGGCAGGGAAACTTTGTCTCATCAATTCTACCATYAATTATATCCCAAATTATTACATGCAATGTCTTCCCATGCATCAGAGTTTAATAAATGAAATTGACTCCCTGGCTAGTAATTTTTTCTGGTCTTCTGGACATGAWAGGAAAGGGATCCACCTCAAGGCTTGGAATGATTTGTGGAAACCCAAGTGGGTAGGAGGTTCGGGAATCAGGAATCTTGGCCTAGTTAATGTGAGCCATTGTGCAAAGTTTTGTTGGAAACTCACTTCCCTCCCCGATAATCTTGCCTCCCAAATCATAGCCACAAAATATGTTTTCAATTCTGTCTCACCCTTCTCTTTTAGGAAAGGTTCCTTCATCTAGAGATATCTAGGGAAAGGTTGAGAAATTTTCACTAGATCCTGTGTTTGGGCGGTGGGGGATTTGTCTGTGCTTAGCTTCCCTCTACCTGATGAAGTTAAGAACTCAATCCTGGGCTTGCCCCTCCCCTTATCTCTTAGGTCTGATTTTCCAGTGTCTTCGTGGGTTGTCAAAGATAAATTTTCGATTACGATGGTGTATGACTCTTTCTTTGATAAATATCTACATTCACAGGCTACTCCAATTTTTTGGAAGTTGTGTATCCTTCCAAAACTCAAAATCTTTCTTTGGCAAATTTGGGGAGACATCCTACCTTCAAACATTAATCTAGCACATAAAGGAGTGGTAAGGTCTAGTCAAGGCCCCTTTTGTCCTGCTTGTGAGGAGAGTAGTAAACATGTCTTCAAAGTGTGTGTGAGAGCGATGCAGATCTGGGATGAGGTGGGTTCTACCATAAGTAATGCTAGTGTTCAAGACTTTAGGGAGTGGTTGACCAGTAATCTTAGCAGCAAAGATAATTCGAGGGACTTACCTTGGGCCACTGCCTTTCCTTTCCTTCTATGGTATTTGTGGAAGAGAAGAAACTCCTGGATTTTTGAAAAGAAAAAAAATGTCTCAATCTTCTCTTGTTTAAATAATACTGTCACATCAACAAAGGAATGGTTGAACTCAACTATTAAACCTAGCCCCCAACCCAATATTCCTAACCAAATAGATAATAGTCATGTTTGACACCCTCCACCTCAAGGTTTCTGGAAAATTAATGTTGATGCTAGTTAGAAGGAGAGGTCTTGTGTTGCTTTTCTTGCAGGAGTGGTTAGGGACTCTTCGGGTTCTTGGGTCACTGGTTTTGTGCAACAATGCTATGCAAACTCAGCCTTTAAAGTAGAGATTCTTGCAATTCGCTTGACACTTCAAGAAGCAAAGACGAGGGGCTGGTCACGAGTTCAAATAGCATCGGATTGCAAAAATGCAGTAGAAACAATTGAGGAGAATCACAATATGTCCACAAATTTGATGAATGTTGTATCCGATTGCAAGGAACTGAAGCAACAGCTTTGCGGGTGTCAAATTCAATTCGAAGGGAGGAGGCTCAATATGTTGACCGATTGCTTGGCTAAACTTGGACCCAAATATGCTATACCTGCTGCCTTAAAGGAGTTTAATTCACCTCCTGTTGATTGTTGGAGTTATTATGTTAAATACTTTCAATGTATTGATACTTATCTAGCTACTGCCACTGTTTCGTAGTTAGGCTGTAAGGGAAGCTTTCCCATAACATTTAGTTTTCTTTAATTTATGCCCTTTCATCACAAAAAAAAAAGACATTGGCTTAGTCGAATGAAAAAACATTGGCTTTTGAGTTAGCAATAAGACAGACATAAAGTGATTCAGGATCCATGGAATTGTAATATACAAGTAACACTCAAGACATGATAATCCAATGAGCTCACAATCACAGTAGCACATGAGATAGTTACATAGATCGACCATCATAATTCATAACACACCCAACTTTCGTTTAGCAAAATATAAGCTCACAGTAGTTCTTGTCTTATTGACCCACTTAGGGCTTTGCTGAGAGCTAAATTAAGCCGGATAAATAAAGTTTTTTTTGGTAAGGAGAGAGCATTAAATTAAACACAACCAAAAGTCAAGCATACAAAGTTCATGGTGGATCCATCCACCTTACAAGAGGCAGGGAGTTACAGTCAAAAAATGAGCCACAACTAAWGGGTTTCATCACCATAGAGTTTGAGCTACAAAATACATTAGAGGAATTATCATACAAAAAGGGATCATTAGCAATCAGTTATGGGATTTGGATCTCCAACCCATGTCTCCTACTCCAGTTAGCCAGTAAGTGCGCATCCCCTACGTGCTCTCTCCTAGCATGGCAGATCTCCACAGCATAGGTGTCACATAGGCCCTTGCATTGTGAGTATAAGTGAACATACTGGTCAGTAATAGTGGTTAATCCGTGTATTCCTTGCATAGCTACCAATGAGTCAGTGAGCAAGACACAACAATGTAGATTCATGGATTTTATCCAACAAAGGGTGGTATAAACAGCAATAAGCTTTGCTGTTGTAGCATCCCGGCCATGTCTTGAATTTTCTAATGATTCCTTGGCTCCACATTCCTTCTAAGGTCCTCCAAGTGGTACCCATGCCTACATCCATGGTAATGCTGAAGTAAGGATCCATCAACCCTGAAGATATGAGGATGACTGGAGAATACTTCGGGGTTTATGGCCCCAACGATAGAAGAAGCAGCGGAGGTGCTCTGCATGTGGTCAGAGGCCATCCTCAGAGCTTGAGACCAGGCAGCCTGTGGGGCTTGATTTGTTTGACCAAAAATCCAGTGGTTTCTCCTTGTCCATAGTTTCCAACAAATGCACACAAACAGGGAGTTCCATGGTAAGGAGTGRAAGGTAGTTGTTGTTTTAAGGTGAAATGCTAGCCACTGGGATGGTTCAAGGTTAGGAGGTGGGCCTAGGGAGTTGGTGAGTGTCCAGACTTCCTGTGCCGTAGGATAGTTCTTGAGAAGGTACAACCAGGTTTCATTGGCATTTGGGCCGAAGGGACAAGTTGGAGGGATTTGCAAGCCTCTGCAGGCAAGGGTGTATCTGGTTGGAATGGAATACCAGCACAGTTGCCAAACAAAAAAATTGAGTTTGGGTGAGAAAGTTAGCAACTGAATTTCTTGAAAGAAATTTAAGATTCATCATCGTCAACTCAGTTCTATCGGTACCTCATTACCTATTCAAATAATATTCCACACAGCCCATTAAACGAATTGTCTTTATTAAAGCAGATCCCTCCCCCTCTAAGAATAGTGTTAAGGAGTACGTCTAAGAATAGTGTTAAGAGTTTGTTTATTAACAAATATCTCATTTATTAGGATAATATACCCGTCCACAGTGGATGAATTGGAGGCATTGTACACCTTGTACAATGCTGTTTTGAGGATTAAGGTTTGATCCAAGAATGTTGTCAAACGGGCCTGGGCTGTGCTACGAAGAATACATGTCTACATTAAAAGATCAAGGAGGTTCCACCTCAAAACCATATGACAATGAGGGGAGTAGCCCCTTAGCCCTATATAGTGGTCTCAACTCTCGAATTCTTTCGATGTGGGATTTATCACCACAACAAATGTCATACAATAAACAACCTAATTGATCGATGTTGTTTTTGTTTTTTTTTTTTACGAACCACTTAACAATTGATCTCTATTATTTTTAAACAAATCTCTATCATCTAATCTGTTGAATTTGTTAGTTCAAGACGTATTTCCGAATTGAAACGAGTATACTTTTCGATCACTAGTTATTCACTCCCACGTTATTTTATATACACGCTAAAATTCAAAACGTTTGTCTTTTCCAATTTTTACAATCATATTTATCTTTATTATATAAGTGAAGGGGGGAGGAAGATGGTGTCCCCCTTCAAAAACCCCAAAATACCCTTAATGAATTTATTATAAAAAAAATCACAAAAGAAAAAAAAATTAAATTCCTTTCCATTTTCTATTTTGTCATATTAAAAAGAAACAAATTAAATATGGGATATGCATTAAATATCATTAAGGATAATGTTAATCTCTATTGGAATACACATAAAATATCTATTTTACCCTTAAATGAGATATTTTGTCCGGTACTTCGTAAGTTGTTTTATTTTGTTGTACCATTAAAATAAACTACATTGATTATGCAATGTAAATTTATTAATGAACGGTTTAAATCAATAACAATAACATTACTTAAAAATGATGAAAAATTTGATTTTTAAAACTTTATATTATTATTTATGGAAAATTATTAGAGGTCAAGTAGTAAACTTATCCTCTCTTGACTTCTCACAACATTATTATTTTAATTTGTAATACGTAGCGCATTAATTATTTTTTAAAATTTAATTTTTAGAAATAGTAATTTTATAATTTGCACATTAATGCACACAATTCATTGCGTCAATTAATATAAGAATTGGTGTCTCCCCTCACAAATACATCAATTTCTACTCTTCTACAGAAACAATTTTACATATTAGGCAAAATCACCAATTAATAATATGCATATCATTTCCAAGAATTAAAAAAAATCTACAGCGTATTAATTTGAATTAATTGACCAACAAAAATAAAACCAAAAACTTATATGCATCAATTTGCCCAAACTAAAGAAATTCATTCTTAATCCAATTATCTCAATTTGACCGCCTAAATATTTAAATTGACATAAGAAGAAAGAGACAAAAAATTGAATGCATGATAAATGAAAAATCATATGTTAACGAGAACTCGAATTTTAGCATAAAATGATTTTTTAAAAAACTTTATATTACTTATGAAATATTGAGGTCAAGTACGCAGTAAACTTCATCATCTCTTATACTTATCAAAACATTGTTTAAATTTGTAATGCATAGCGATTAATTATTACAAAAAAATGAATTTTTGAAATAGTAATTTTAATTTTGCACATAATGCACACATATTCATTACCAATTATATTAGAAATGGTGTCTCCCTTTCACAAATACAATTCTACTCTTCTACAGAAACAATTTTACACATATAGGCAAAATCACTAATTAATAATATCCATATCATTTCAAAGAATAAAAAAAATTCCTACGGTGTCACTACGCCAAAACAAGCTTTTTAAAGCGTTGAAAAGTCTTATTAAAAGCGTTTCCATAGGCGCTTTTATATGGGCGCTGGGAAAGAATTTAAAGCGCTTCCAGAACGCGTTTCATTAAGTATACTGCTTCTAAAAAGATAAAACGCTTCTAATAAGCGCTGTAAATAGTAACTTTAGCGCCAAAATTTTGGTGGTAATTTCCCAATATTTTAAAAGCGTTTCCTTGTGAAGTGTTTTAATTTTGTAGTTTGAAATTTAAAAAAAATACATTTGGCGGTAATTTCAATATTTTAAAAGCGTTTTCTTGTGAAGCGCTTTAAATTGTTAGTTTAAATTAAAAAAAAACATTTTGGCGGATATATATATATATTATATATATATATATATATATAGTATATATATATATATAATATATATATATATATATTATATATATATATATATATATATATATTACTATTAGAAACTGTATCGAATATGATTCAATTATGTAATTACAATCTATACTAAAAAGTATTTTAACTACCAAAATTTCATACATAGAATCCAAATTCTGGATAAATTTCAATGTTCAAAATTAAATTCAATCTGTACAAAATTACAAAATAAAATTCAATCTGTACAAATACAAAATAAATTCAATCTGTTACAAAAAAAACCTAGACAATTTTTTTTTATAAAAAAAAAATCCAACAATTTTAGAACTTAAAAAACCTTCATTACAAAAACAAAAAAAAAAAAAAAAACTGGGGTATAGCCACTATAACCAGCTAACATCAATTAGGAGAAAAATATGACGGGCCAATTCAACTCTAACTTCATCAATTTCTCGTTGCCCATAACTTTTGCAATCGAAAAAAATACTACAAGAAAATATTCATAATAGTAACGTGACCAAAAATAAATTGACTAATAACTATATATATATATAAAGTGAATTACGTACATCTTCTAGTATTGGGTTGTCTATGCTCGACAATCTCTTTCATGTATCTCATGACAAAATAGCCACAATCAACTACATTTTGCTGACGAGGGAACTACATACGTAATCAAGTAAACCCTATTAGTTTGCAAATTATTTCAAAAGATAAATTAATAAGAAAAGACAATATGTTTACCTTATTTCGACGCACTGCACCTAGTGTTCATCTTAATCTCTTCTGCATCTCCCTTTCACTTTGAAATAATAAAATAGCTCTGCAAAAAGGTGTTTTAGGCTAACTGAGGGACTAACAAGCGATGACTCATAAAAATGCATCAAACTCATAAAAATGCATAACAGTGAAAACTTAGGGGAATCATATCAGTGAAAACTTAGGGAAAAACTTATAAAAATGCATAAAAGGTGTCAAAGTAAATGTGAAACTCCACTATGCATGTCCTGCATTAAATACAAAATATCATATGGAGGCATTAATTACTAGGTCACACTCTCCATAGCACGTGGCCATATTTGAGGCAATTTGGAGAACAAAGAAACATAATCAATACAGAAGCAGCAACAGAAGGACATAAGAGTAAGGCGATAGCATCTAACAGATAGAGGTATCAGTAAACAATAGAAATAATGCTCATAGTTTACACTGCTAAACTGAATCTTAAGAACTATCTGATCACTTTCACCAAACAAGATAAACTACTTCAAAATAAACAAACTATAGCTTATGTGTAAGTTTCTAATATTCCAACTACTTTTTCAGCCAAAATAATCATATGCAAATTCCAAATAAAAAAGATAACAAAAAAAGCTATAAGTTGATAGTGGACAAGAATTATTTTTATCGAATTTCAAAAACTGGAAAAGCAATCAGCTTCTCATTGCATTAAGTAACTAGATACTAAAGTATAATTTTCCTCTCGTGATTATTAAAAATCAAGAGCATAAAACATAGCAAAAAGGGAAGAAGTAGAAAATTGGTCACACACACAAGGGAGACAAAGTTGCAGCAAGTACAAGGAAAGGCATTGTCAGAAAAGTACAAGAAGCATAAAAAGAGCCAGAGAAAGTTGTCCACAACACAAGGGAGACAAGTTGCAGCAAGTAAGGACACACCTAAAAGTACTTGTCATAAAACTCACTTCACAACCAAAAGTTGGTGCAGTACAAGGAAAAGGCATTGTGGGTATCCTCTTAGGGATTGATGTATATTTAGCTAATCTGTAGTTTTATTATCATGCATATTATAGTTGTTATTGTGTTCTTGAGAAAGCTTGAGACCTCTCGAAAGTCTCTATTTTGTATCCAAACTATTCGGCTAGTAATCAAAGGAGTTAGCTAATTACCTTCCTAAATTATCCATTAATTATTTAGAGTTAGTAGTTCATTCCAAGTGGATGCTTCTTTCCATGCAACAGATTTATCGGGGGAATTGCAGGCATGTGTGGTCACAGATCAGGGACATGGTTTAAGTGTTTCGCAATGAGATTGAAAGGAACGTGTGCAGGTGTGCTACACAGCTATAACTCATAGCCATCCACATGGCTATTGAGTGGGCTAAGAGACATAGATCGGATGAGATCACCATACTTACTTTATGACTCTAAACATGCAGTCACAGAGCTAATGGATTATTTACCACTGCAGATCGACATTATAATCTGTATAATTTGTATAATCTCGCCTAATTTGGGACCAACTAACCAAGTGAAAAGAAGAGCAAACAGAGGAAATATCAAGCATAATAGAATCTAAATCAGCAAGATGAAAATMTCCTTTGACTAGTCTAGTATGCAGGTCTGACAATTCGTTTCAAAGCATACATGCAACAACCCCAATCTCCTAGTCACTTAACCATAACATTATACTGTAAACTCTGTTAACTTTCTTCCCCACGTAGGGGTTTTTTATTTTATGTCCGTTTTTAACCAAAAAAAAAATAGACCAAGAATGCAAGGAAAAGGTGGCACAAAGTATAAGATCACGATTGATACCAGGAGCACACTTATCTAAAGTAGAACACAACTCAAACATCTTTATAATTAAGCACCATATATGCTGTGATAAGGATAAGGACAATAAAAGAGCTAGATTCAAATATAGACATGAAAGGACAATAAATGAGCTAGATTGAAACTGTAATCAAAGTTTCTAATAACTTTTTCAATTTATAAACCTAGAACCAAAGACATAATCATGCATCACATTTAAGATTCATTATCAGTTGGGTATTAACTGATAATGATTTAACCATTAATCATCTAGGTGTAATTATATATGTCTGCAACAAATTGGATAAGCTTTTTTATTTGTGTGTGTGTGTGGTGTGTTGAAAGATATGATGTCATATTCAAATCATCAGATGATGTTCAAGACTTGCTAACGCTCGGGGGGGGGGGGGGGGGGGGGGGGGTTGGTCGGAGCGGTGGGAAAGATCAGAGCTAGTGGTGAGTGGCCAATCGGCCAGTTGGTTTCTGGGTGTGGGGAGTTCATAAGCACCTTGGCTGTGGGTTCAGGCTCAGGGAGCCCCCTCGATCGGATAATTATGGATTTCTCTATGGAATAGCGACGATAGTTCCGTGCTTAAGGTGGGTGGGACCGCTGCTGTCTGGGTTGTTGGATTTAAGAGGTGTGTTGTGTTTTTGATGATGGATAGGTCTCAACGGTTGTCTTCTTCGGGCTTTTGAGACTACTCTGGTACTTGAGGCGGTTTAGGTATGTGACTTGTTTGTCTGTGTTCGGCGGGTACGTTGTTTATCGGCTGTGGCGAACTTAAAGGATATGTACGGTGTCATCTGTTATATAGGTGATGAAGGTGTTTTTGGTGGACTAGATTGTAGTTGCCTCAGATTTTGAGTTCCGTTTCGTCAGGGGATTGGGGTACGGTGCTGAGGTGCTTTCTATTTCGTCATTGGTGGGTATTGGTAGGAATTTTTCTGGTAATGTTATTTCACTTAATTGTAGACAAGATTGGTGTTATGGGGGTTTGTTAGCCGTGTTGTTAGCGGGGTTTGAACTGTTTGTGTGTGGTGTGTGTGTGTGTGTTGCTGTTGTAAGGTCTGGTACTCCTTTATGAGCTTGCGATTGTTCTACTATAGTGTACATGAGGTATACACCTAGCTTAGAATCCTTTTGCTGCATGAGCTGCGCACTGAGGTTTGTTGATTGGTATTTGTAATGTACTTGTAACTTCTTGAGTTCTAAGCTCTTTTGATACTCACTCGGATGTGTTCGAAGAACATAAGTTACTAAAATTTAGGGTCTCCAAATTGGCTAAGAAATTGATCAATTTTCTAGTGTGGTACACTTCCCTGAAAGTTATTACCCTGACCGTTGTACCTTGACAATTGGTTGTAGTTGGGTTACAAGAATTCACTTGAGATATCATAGAAATCTAAAGATAGATCTTCCTTTTCTCGTTGGGCTATGTATATCTCCAATAGCAGTAAGTCCATGACATACTTATGATCTAAATGTCGAAATGAGAAGATTGTAGTAAGGCGGCTCATACGGGTAGGACTGGGGAGTCATGAGCAACTGTCTAATTGCTTCTGTCCTTTGCTAGGCCTTTTTGTAAGTGCGTGTGTGGAG
>SNQN01008059.1:12473-30769 GCA_008642245.1 Bassia scoparia | reverse complement strand
TAGACCCACGACCTCAAGGCTAAGTGATACTTCAATAATGAAGCAATCGTTTGATTTCAAGTGTAGGTTCATAATAATGAGAATCCTTGTAGGTTCAAGCGAAATGAATGAGCTATACTAAGAAGGTCACTTTCCTTTGTTGATGCATTAAAGCAACAAAGTCCTAGAACATGGACCTTTGAACTTGACCTTTGAATCAGTAGACAAAAATAAAAATATAAAAAAATCAAGCTCCTTTCAATAGCCCTTAAGGTATAAGCCAATGTAATCATAGGAGATTTTCCTTTCCCTTTAATTATTTATTTATTTATTATTATTTTAAAAATATATATTTTTTTTTTGGAACTTAACTTGGTGACAACCAGATGCTCAGAGCTAACTTCCACCCAAAAAGTTGGAGCCACCAAAATGCCAACTTACCAAAAAGGCTTGCATGAAAATTATCTATGCCAGTTCTATAGGTTTCTAATTGTAGCAATTCTGTGAGCACTCTTTTCCATGCCCAAAAAACAGAATTACAGGGGAATTAGCAAAAGAAAAGCAAGGAAAAGATTAAAAAAAAATAAAATAAAAGATATTAAGTATCTCATAATTCCCAGACAATGTACTAAAAGCCACATATTATCGTATTTACTAGCCCTGCATGCACTGCATAATAAAACAGAGGCAGCTTCAAACCCACAACTGGAGAGAGAGGGGTTATGTGCATTTACTCTGGTTTCATCCTTCTCTGTTTGCCTATGCAGATGCCATGTCCCATATGCGTGCATTACTGAACAGTGACACTACTCACTACCAAATTTATTGCCTTCCCAACTAGACAATTTTAAATGCAATAGGTGAAAATAGAGTATGGACCAAAGATCTTATCATTTACCTGGTCTGCAGTCAGAATACAAAGCTGCGGGTGCTGGGTGACGGTAAAAATGGAAAATATCCAAGAAGTAACCCTTAGCCGTAAGCAAAAAGYCGAGTGTTATATCATCACGACTCTTGACTCATTAGTAGTAATTTTGACCTCTTCGGTGTGCTTATATACAGCCATGCAGTCGAGCTAAGTTCATATCCTGCAAACTGAAACCAAAAAAGATTTACAGAGAAAGAGAGAGTGAAAGAGAGTTGCACAGAGAAATGAAGACAAGAGTAATCTTCACTGCCACAATTCTCTGCCTGATTATACCTGAGCTAATTATGGTTACTAATGCTCTAGATGGTGCAGAACGCCGCCAATCACCCCTGCACTTTTCATCTTTGGTGACTCTTGATAGACAATGGAAAAATAACGTACTTGTTCACAGCAGCAAAGGCAAATTACTCCCTTATGGAATAGATTCTGGAGGCCCACAGGCGGTTCAGCAACGGCCTCACGTCGTCGATTATGGAGGTAATTCGTATTATAACCTCTTGTGATCTTTATGTTCCTTAACACTGACTTACTTTTCTTCTCTGCATAAATCAGCAGTTATCTAGGATTGCCGTTCATTACCACCATACTTTTCACTAACGTCGTTGGCAAAAACATCCTGAGAGGAATCAACTATGCATCAGCAGCAGCAGCATACTATGATGAGACAGGAAGACATTATGTAAGCTTACTTATGCTTGAGTAAAACGAAGAATAAAACTTAATGCACCATTAAGCAACCATGAGTAAAGTGACTCCAAAACTGAGAAGCAAACATGTATTTCAAAAAAAAAAAGAGCTTCAGTACCAAGGACGAAATTATTGCTCAATTTAACTTAAGCTATGTATGCAGCAATCTCTAAGTCTGCAAGTAACTAATGAACATTAACGGAAATTTTACAAGTAAGCAAATTGTTACTGCAATCCCGGATGCAGTTTTTCTACTTTCTATGCAAAACTTGACAATGCAATTAAACTAATGCCTGAAACACGTAGACGTCAAATTAAATAGCAGAAAAAAAACAAAATTATATGTGTGCTGTTTACATTGGTTATAAAGAGACAATGAACAAGCATTACACTAAACTTTTTCAGGGCAGAGGACAACCTTGAATGGCAGATACCAATTTCAGCAGACGCTTACTATGAAATTAGCACCACAATTCCAAAACCAAGATCAACTAACCAATATCTTGCAAAATCAGTCTTTCTAGTCGACATTGGAGAAACGACTACCTCAACAACATTCTTCAACCGGAGAGATATGACACCAGTCGTCGCTATCGATGGGGAAGCTTTTGCTGATCTCCTCATGAATTACACTTACTTCACAGATAACAGTAAGCTCTTCCATGCATAATTTTTAATTTTATCAAGTCTTCTATCTTTAAATATATTCTATCAGTTTAGGCTTACTCCATCTGAATTATCATAATCCTAATAAGCTAACAGCAACTGATGAACCAAAGCAGCTTTTTTAAAATAAAAAAATCTATGGATACGATGATCAAAGTCTAGTTGATGCCCGTTCAAAAATAAAAAAATAAAAAAAAAAAATTATAGTGAAGCTGGTTTGTCCCAAGATTTAGCTGCAAGCAAGCATTCATCCCAATATGAAGCTCCACCTAGGTAAGGAAAAGGAAACTCAGTATGCAACATCCCCAATTTCCCAACAACTAAAAAGAGCTCTTTTGACTTATTACATCCAAAAGACCGACTAAACGACAAGTTCACAAATCAATAAGTTTAGTTAGAGACATACATATAACCACAGACTACATAAGTGTAAGCACTTAAGTGTGTGTGTTTCGTCGCAGTGTGTTGGGGGTGATGGACAAAGCCGTTGATTGGACAAAATCAAACAGCACCTACATTTAAATTCCCTAGAAGCTCAACATTACTGAACACTTCACAGGAATCTTGGTGGATCGTGTTCCTAGACCCATCTAACAGTTATACTTCCTAAAGAGCCTTATATGTTATATGTACGCCCAACTCACTTCTATTCCCCCCGGACTATTACCAGATGCATTAGTCCAAGCTCAAATATAAAATGTTAGAAACAGTTCCAAAGGGCTGATGATGACTATATACAGATAGTATGTAAGCAAACAATCTGCAAGAAAAAATTAGCAACCTGTATATTATTTTCACTAACACCATTCAAAACCCATAATCCAACATAACTAGCCTAAGCTCAACTGGAAACAGTGTTAGTAGCTCTATCACAATAAACAGTATCGTAACAACACAAAGCATTCTAATTTGTAAAAGCACGATCACAGCTCACCTCATCTTTGTTCCCCTTCCTTTTGGTTACAGAGATTGTACAACACAGGCGCAAGAAAATGGTGCTGGTCGAACAGGTCCCTCGGATGTATACCTTCTTTCTTGTCTAAGTCAAGTGATAACAGCTGTATAGGGAAGGTGAATAATCTGATCACTGCATTCAACAGCCGTCTCTAATTCAGAATGACAAATACACTCAACAGTAGCCTTTCCAGGCACTTCTTTTGTCTATCAATAATACTTAGATTTCTTCAATGAATAAATCCACAACCCTACAGCATACGGTGAGCACAACCAATCTTACTCAAGGTGCATGACTTGAAAATACCACATACTAACCAGTGCATCTGCTATATGTTACAAGGTTTATTGATTCGACCAAAGCCTGTTGTGGAATGGAAAAGATGGAGGGGAGCTAACCTGCTTCTTTACAGCCCCATTGCAGAGAGAAATCAGTATGTCTTTGGGATTCCTCCACCCTACCCAAGCCGTAAAACGCTATGATAGCACGCAGAGGCTACAGCCAGTATGCACTGACTGCAACTCCAATCAGCATCTATCAGTTGGCACAACTATAAGTTCATGAAGCTAAAGTAGTGACCCATCGGCCAACTACCTATAGCTCTTCTTGAAAAATGTTAGCTTTGTTAAGGATATTAAGGTAGCATTGCATTGGTACTCTTTAGTACTAAAACCATTAATATAGTGAATGACACATACTATAATGTTTCTAATAAGTTTTCTAGAGTTCATTAATTAGCTGGGAAAAACTTGTTTCGCCAGAAAATAAATCAGCTGAAAAGAAAATCGTTAATTTGCAACCAATGCTAAAATAATCCAATATTGATGCAACTGATTGACGGCAACCACAACTGACCACCATAATATTTTCTAAATACATGATGAACAACTGCAGTCCGGCACAGACTAAGACAGACTCGAATAGTGATATAACAAGCCGAACCTAAAAACCAAACACTTAATTAACGACTCGGTATCCATTTCATACAATCTCAACAAACACTACAACTATAACCAATCATTGCTATAAAAATTGAGTAAATTATCCTGGGAATAAAAGACAAAACAGACCATAAAGTCCCTTGCAGAAAAATTCATGGTGTTTTAGTAGCTTACTTCAGAAACTAATATAATACCAGACACTCATTCCCTACCCAATCCAGCATTAGCATGTCTGGACTCTGGACTTCTGGGGGAGGTTGAAGAGCACATATCCCCTCAAATTGACAAGCTGCCAAGCTACTGGACAGCGAAAAGGAACAAAAGGAAGATGAGAAATAACATTCTAAGAAAGAAATCTGGAATATAGAAATCAGATGGTTAAAAACTAACAGAAGGCTTCAAAGAGAAATGAACAATGAGTGGTACAAACTCTCATGGCCATCCCAAGTCAAACGTTTGCAATATCCTAGAGTTCCTCAGTTTGATCATGCATAGCTGGCTCAGAGTTGCTATCAGGTTTGTATATCAAAGGAATAAGAAATCATGGTCACTATAATAGTATATAATTATTTAGCAACAAGAAACTGAAAATTTGAAAAGATTAGTAAGCAGAGGACTTTTAGTAAAACAATGCACTTTTATCAAACAGCTTTAAATTCCCCTGTTCTAAGCAAGATGATAGAGTCATGTCTGAAATATCAGGTCTTATCTTTCTAATAGGTGTTTCCAAGAACACGTAGTCAATAAAGAGAAAGCACTCTGAATTTTCAATCCAAAAAGTCTAACAAAGGTTCACTAATTTCATGCCAAAGCCAAATTCACACGCTCTATATCAACTTAAAGTAAAAAACTTTGCGCTCCTTCTGGGGCATGTTCGTCTAGAAATTCAGAGATGATACTAAATGTGCTATTCCAAAATTTAAGACAGAGATTTCAAAATGAGACCACAACAAAAGACCAAATGATGTCATTGAATTATTTCGAGAACATTTAAACAGAATAGTTGGTGTCGGTTTTGAACTAGTAGCTTAAAACGGCCGGTCAATTGAGGTGACTTCGCTAACTACAGACAAAGTAAATCAACAAACCAAAAAGGCATGCCTACAGTATAACAATCAACAAGATCCACAGCCTATATGAATTCTTTTTGTAGACAAAGTTTGAAGAAATTTCTATCCCTCTGCATCTATAATTATAATGATTCAACCATTCAATGACATCAAGCTTCAACCCTTGCTTTCTTAACTGGCACAAATWAGATTCAGAGGGTTACATRTTAAMAATTACATAAGAAGTTAAAAGTTAACARACGAGGCATGATCAACGTACCACATATTGACTTAGAAACACACAAAACATGTAAACTACAGACCCCGTAGTAGTTCAGATATAGTAGTGTCTCAAAGTAAACTAACTATACTCATAAATATAACAATTTTGCTTCCAAAACTTATTATTTCAGCAATATGGAAAAGCAAGTATCCGGCAAAGCTAATATTCATACCTGTGCAATTGCATAATCAGCAATTTACAGCAATACATGAAGCCAAGTTGTGAGACCAGCCAAACCTATCATGCATTAAGCTTATAGCTAGAGTGCAAACCTTTGCTTAGTGTTACAACAGAGTAGACTAGTAGAGCTCCTTTACTCCAAAGATAGAATCAGGAAGAGCGGATCTTTATCACTTGAAATTATAACCTTTCAATTATATCTGCACATTATGTAAACTTCTCCACCACGATGCCTCCTTCACTATCTTTATAGAATCCTACATTCCTACACCTCCCTTACATTCACATAGACAGCCGTCGCAGCAGCATAAGACAAGACAAAGGAAAACAGACAGGAGCTACAGTAATACTATCTGCTGACTTGGCTACAAGCATGGGAAGAACTTCCATTAATTCCATCAAGCATAGCCATGAAACTCATAAGCATGCATCCCGATTCCCGAGTCTCAACATAAGGCGATTCATGATAAACTTTTATTCTAGACACAATATGAGTATATGATGAGAAAAAAGATTGCAATGTATACAAAGTAAATGTCCACAGCATAAGCCAATGCAACAAAAGTACGAATTATAAGAAGATGTGTATAACATTGATCATAAATTCATAATTTACAAGGAAAATTTGAAATGCTTCACATCGTCTATTATGGCTATTAGTWTACAACAGTTGGAGAGATAAAAAGGTYCTCTCATATTCTTAAAAAGATACTGTTGATGTTGACAACAATACATGTCCAGCTACAAGTCTCCCCAACCCACAGCATTCCAGAATTCACATCAGCATTAAATAACAGTTCGAAGCAAAAGCCTCTCATAATTACCAGATCAGGCTAATGATGGCTGGTCCCAAACATATGTTGACATGAATTACCATGAAAGGCATTCTAGCATCAGATTGGAGAATGTGCCTATAGAGATGCGGAACATGAGCACAGTAAATGTCATTTACACATGAGAACAAACAGAAGAAAAAGGCATTAAGTTTTTGATGGTTGGAACTGGAAATCCAGAAGAAACACATATATAAATCCTCTTTTAAGATACATCACAACGCCAAAAGAGGGAAGCAAGTAATTCAAGGTTAGTAAGTGATCGCATCAAACTTGGTTGTAGAAGCATACTTGGCTATTGGTAATTGGCAGAGCACAACCAGCTATCCTGACCAAACTTTTTGTAACATCATATAGAAGGCCTTTCCTTGTTCACGATGTAAGCATATCAAATTATTTTCCAAAAGCATCAACTTCAGCTGATAGCCTCAGCAAAGCTGGAAATATTTGGGAGCATCCTATGATCTCACATTGAATCTTGAAAATGGTCAATTCCAAATTCTTCATACTTGAGGGTGCATAAAGCCAATCTTCAACAAGAAAGAGGCGCTTCATGTTGTACCAGCAACCATACCCATCAAATAATGAGGAGGAAACTTTGCTGCGATGTGCCTCAAGATCCTCTATCCATCCGGTACGATCATCAAACCCAAGTGGCGAAAGTGTTATCATACAGCTTGAATCACAAAAGGCCATTTTTCGAAGAACACAAATTCACCTGCAGGCATTATTTGGTGGACAGACCAGCTTTCATCTTGAATCATACACTCAGTGGGCAATGACTTGTCACCATATATATCACGGTTGGCATATAATTTGAAAGATTGTCTTGCGGTCAACAACCATAATTACTTGCCTCTGCTGATTAGTAATGCATGATGGAACGTCTTCCAAGCTTGTGTGAGGGGATTACACACAAAGTTTTGGAAATCCATACTCAATCCGAAAAGCAAACAAACACAGAAGAACAACCAACAAATGCCCATAGAGCAAGTACATAAAAGGATCCTATAGCACGTTTTTAAGGGCAAGCTAAAATACGAGCCATTGTGGGTTTGAGAGTTCTTCCAAAATGTGAGAAGGCAAGGCCCATGAGATGGAACTTGAGAGTGAAACTTAAAAAACTATTATCCTGCAAAATCGAGTTCCACCTCTTACAAACAGAACGAGCCTAAATATCATAAAAGGAGGAACTCTAGCTAATATCTCATTCAACAAATCCTCACGGCAGCATTGCCCATATATTATCCTCCATCTGAACATCAGTGAACAGCTTTACTAAACGTTGCCACTGTTTCATCCAAACCCCGTGGTTTCGTTTTAACAACCTTCTGCTACATGGCTCGTATTCCGAGACCCCGTCCCCTACTGGGCTCGTATTCCTCGAACTAGGACTGAATTCCTCGACCCCAACACTCAAAGCTACCACTTGCTTTAAACATCATCCATCTCCCCAAATTGACCTATCCCTACTCCCCTAGGTTCAGATTCTTCCCCAATTCAAACCATTTTAATCAGCTCTCCACACCAAAAAACCCAGAACTCCAATATCTTCAACAACATTGTTAAGTATGCCTCAGCAATAATCCAAATTCCGAACCACAAATCTAATCCAATATATCTAACTAGCATGAAATAACCAGCATTGAATTTGAGAGTGGTTCAATTGCAAAAAAAAAAAAAAAAAAAAAAAAAACACAAAGGAAAATGAAATTCACAATCTCAGATCGAAAAACTTATCAACAATGTAATAGATTATCATCAGCTAAAATCGAGATTGAAACAAACAATGATAATTACTACAACATTGTGAGGAAATCAAAATGTTACCTTGACTCAACAAGATCAATTTTCGAATTGAATGAACTTTCTCTCTCCTCCTCCCTCTACTCTCTTGTTTGCGGACTTGTGTATCAGTTTCATGTTACAGGAATTTTCTTTCTTTTCATTTCTTTTCTTAGTTAAGTCTTGTTCTTGTCAAAGTTGTCATCTCATTTTTATCGAATTTATCGAAGTGTTTTTTTTATTCAAGTCAATTTAGTTTTACCCAACCTCCATCAATTAAATAAGGTGAGAAATAATAACTTCGAACAAATATTAATTGCATCGATCGATATGAGATATTGACGTGTGTATTTCAAAGCTTTGATTATTTTTGGAAAGTTGTAAAATGCTTAACTTTTAGAGACGTTCGTTAGCAAGATTGGCGACCGTTTTAAACAATTTTTAATGTTAATCCTAGTGTTTTGAATTATAACTTATAAGAGATTACTTTTGATATCTTGTAAATTATCATGTATTTCCATTGTAACGAAATGATCTCAACAAATCATTTTTGCAAGAGATTTAAGGTTACTAGACATTAAAATAGTTTAATTAATTTGCTTGTTTACACTCTTGAATATATGTCTCAAAAAAAACATACAAAATGTTTAATGCAATCTTTTTTTGGAAGTATAACGTTAATAAACTTTTATGTTAACTGCACCATTAAATAAGGTGTTTTTGAGTTGAGCTAMTACTAGTTAGAAACTCGATTCCCTTTTCTCAATCTACATCAATGACAAAAAAAATCTCATGATCTCTTTTTATTTACATACGAAGTAATACATTTTTCACTCTTCTTTTATCAAAACTCATCACTTTTTTTTAACATTACATCAATGCAAACAAAAAATCAACATCTCTTTCGTAACCTACTTTTCTCTCGCTATCCTAATTAAAATAAAGTGCACATGAGCTATAACAATCATTTATTGGGCCTTGTTATCCTACTCAACGGGAAAAAAAAAGGAAATGAATTTCCCAGGTGGACCCGATACATTGTTACACACTTACACCTACCCATCGGGTTGACAACTCACTACTAATAGGACATTAAACTAATATTATTTTAAACAAGTGGAACTCTATTGTCAATGCCATTAACAACACTATATTAGTGGTTGGTAGTCAACCCGATGGGTAGATTAAGTTTTTTTCCCGTGGACCCATTCCATCATCAATCATCAATGTTTCATGGATTTCTTGATGGAGCATGGCTTGACAAATTTCATCAATTGCTACTTCAATGCTTTTTATTGATTTTTGTCAAATTTCATCGCATTTTATCACCAATGTGAATGGTCTAAGAGCACAATATTCGTGTTTGTGTTCCCCATTTGATTCAGAACAATTTGTTTTAGTGTTTTTAATATTTTCGTATAATTTAATACGTTTTTTGTTTAAGATACTAGTGTACTAGATGTTGAACATTTTGAGATGGGGCACATATAGAAACGTATATATTGTACAACTTTCCCATATTGACAATTGCACATACAATCCTCTCAATGATATATACAGAGTAAAATCAATGATTTGTTTTCTTTTTAAAAAATAAATAACGATAATATAAATTTAAAAACAAAATCAAAACATTGCTTGAAAGATTAAGTGGGGTTGTATATTGCTAGGTACGAGGGGATTGTATAGATATATTTTGCCGATATCGCACAAGCCACCGAGCAGGCAGAATTTTTAACCCTTCTCTTGTCATTTCCCTATCCTTGTTACTGTTCGTAACAATCTCTTTGAAGTTTCCAAAGTCTATCTACTCAGTCATGGAGTTTATTGATCCTTGTGAAATCAGAACAAACATTGGCCACTAGATGAATTAATCAATTTGCTGCCCAGGGTTAGGCTGTCTAAGCAAAATTACGTAAATCGACCGATTAAACAAGATAATAATAAAATCTTCAATTGTACCATTAGCAATACATAGACTAACCACATGCATATTTTTAAATTATTCAAAATTTAATATGAGCAGACATTGAAGATATTGAGAATAGATTATAAAACTCAACGAATCAGTTGAGAATTCTGAAAAAAAACGCACAAGGACTCAATCATGATTGAGAAATGCACACCTTCGAGGGGGTTTTGGGGGTTAATGCTTCTACTTATATTCTTTTAGCGTAGGCACAAGTACTTATTAAGTTAAGACACATATCACATGTTTGCTTTAGGTCATGCTACATTGAGTTAAGAGAACCATGATTATTTGTTGTTAGGAAAAGAGGAGGTCAGGACCTCCAATACAGCTGCTAAATCAGGGCGTTTAGCATCATAAACTGCAACGATAACTATTAGAGAACAGAACAACTAAATCACAAGAAAGCAGAACAACCAAATGTCTTCCAGTTCCCACCAGGGAGAAGATATTGAATGTACAGAAGATAAAGTATGTGTGTGTTAGAATTGGCAAAACAAAAAATCCAATCTTGTCGGAAATTCTTAAGGTATCACATTATTGAAACTTAATCATTACCAGTTCTGTTAACTTGTTCAGTGAGCACAGAAGTTGAATGGACAGGTTGGACTAAATGCTCATAGAAACTGAAGCCCTGAGGACAAGTCGTCCTAATCGTGAGAGGCAAATGGTAACAGAACGCTATTCAACTAACCAACCTTCCTTTGGATGATCAGAACTGTCAGCTTCGGAGCAAGTAGAGTAACAACATTCAATAAATCAACAGCAGATCCATTCCAGCCTTACAAAGCACACCACTGTCATTCTTTCCAGCTCAGAACGTAAATTTCCACAGTTTTCCTTGAAGACTTCTCTCCAGCTTTATGCCTTCGATAGATTCAATCTACGAGCAAAACGTAAAATCCGCTCGTGATACGCTTTAGAATTGGGTACTGGTAAGAAATTAACAGTGGCTTTAAAAAAACCAGGATACGAAGAGTGACATACATCAAACTGAAACATTTAATTACGACAGAACTTAGCAGAGATAGGCAAACCCTGGAACCACTTCAATCTGTATCCATCTAAGGTTAAGGTCAGGGATGAACAGCGTCATTCCTAACAGGAAGTTTTTAAGTCCATCTTCAGTAATCAAGAGCACGCAAGGATACAGAACATTATGAGAAAAAGACATCAGAATTCGCTGCGTATCAGTAAAAGGAGGAAAGAAATGAAAAATTAATGAAAGAAATATAGTATAAGATTGCTGTCTATGAAATACGGTCAAAAAAATTACTTGATAAAATCTCCTGATAAATCCAAGCGATCAAGGGAACCTATACAAGATAAGCAATGAATAACACTCTGCAAGTTGAGAATCGGATCAGCTCCTGACCTAAGCAAAGTACGAGCAATTTTAAACCTAGACAACTTGGGCGCAGCTTCAATAAYAATGTCCTCATATCTGGTGTCTACCACTAACTCACTCAGTCTCGGTGCATGAATTCTCAGATGCTTTAACTCGGATATATGCAACAATGTTATATACTCCAGCAAAGGGCAGGAACGAATCAGACGCGACACATCAGCRTCAGAAATTGAAACGTCTCTAAGGTAGAGTTTATCCAGCAACTGAAAGCCTCCAAAAGTGGATGGAATTTGTAAGTCACARGTTTCCAGGTGCAAAGACTTCAGCTTTCCAAAAGAGAACATATGTGAGGGCATCTTGAAGTGAGATAAGCCTATATCCTCAATATATAATTCCTCAACACTTTGTTCAGAGAGATATTTAATCCACTCATACATGTCAGGATAATGTTCACTGCAACTTGCTGCAAGAGAAAATGACCTGATCGAGCTAGTGTGATGAAGCACACAGTTATGCATAACACTAGCAACAATATCCCATCTAAGTTCCCTATGATTGAGAACATGGGAAATAACATAAGAATCGAGGTCAAAATCCGAGTGAGAAAGCCACCTGTATCTCCAATCCTTGGACAAAACACTYGTCCTGACAATATCAACTATTGACAATTTCCTAAATATATTAGCCAGGATTTCTGTTGGAAGATGGCTGATCCTATCCACCTTCAAATAAGATGGAACCTGTTCTCCAGCATTCAAGGGGYGACTCATACCCGTCATGTTCTTGTTACCTGGGAACATTCATTAGGGAATAAAAATTGGTCAAATCTCCTATAAGTCAGCAATAGTACTCATAATTCTGTTTCTATAATTACAAGATAATAATTTGAAACCTGTGAAGATGTTTGAACCAAACAAATTGAGAATTTATTAATACTCCATCACAAGTGAAGGTGAAGCTAATAAAGGAAAGGGAAACACAATTGAAGCAAGAACATCAACACAATCTTGTCGCAATATAACGCAGAAGAAGGCAGATGATTTGGAAGCCAAAGAAAAATCTCTTAAAAAGCAATTTTACCACATATATCATAGGAGTATCAAGCATAAACCCATAATGAGTTCAATCAGAAGCATAATCACAAATTTAACTAAAGTTAATTCAGAACACAAGTTATATTTCTTTGTCAGATGCCACAAGCCACAACATTAACAGACACAGGTATCCAACCGACTTCGAAGAGCAATTATTCGTAAGTGAAAAAATAAATTATCTCTGGAACCTTTGAGTGTGCATTACAAATTACAATAATGATGATGAACTCGTAGCTAATTTAGTAAYGATCCCAGGTCAAATTTCATGATTGTAAAACCCATCTTCAAAAATGGATTAAAAGTAGAGAATATTTAAAATATAAATACATGCTTTAGTTCAGAGATTTTAAAGTGGACTGGAATAAAATTCTTTGAAGAAAAGAGAGATATGGGTTTCGACAAGCAATATCAGGGATAATTGACATGAGCATAACAGTGGAAAAAGATAGACTAGTATATCATTACTATCATCAACTACTCTACTCCAAATGGACCTTTAGGAGGCATGTTGGAAAAAATATTAAATCAGGCGTATATAGAATAGTGCCATAATCACTTCAAAACACCAACAAAAGATGATTCCTGCTGAAACTTTAGCTCCATTGAACAAAGTATCTACTTTCATAAAAACACTTTTCAATCTACAAATCATTATAATGCTCGAAAAACATTTTCAATCCACATGCACCAGAACTGGAGTATTATGCAGCATAAAAAGCAAAAAATGTGTGACACTGGCAAGTGGGACAAAAGAGAATAAAAGACTAATCTAAGCGCTAAGGTGCAAAGCAAATGAAAACATACTTCATTTGTTTCTTTTAAAGTGCGACACTTTAATATTAGGGAAAAATATCAGAATAAGTGTGACACTTCCTTTTTGGGCAATTTTTTCTCTCTATCTCTCTCCAATCACTTGTGTCCCCTTTAATTTTCTCCCTCTATATCTCTCCTATCTAAAACAATGTCTAGGAGTCTGTGGAAAAATAAAAGGGGGTCACATTAAATATTAAACAGAACGTGTTGCTTCAATAAGCTCTTTACTGAGAATAACTAAGTGGTCTTGGCATAGTGGGTTGCTCACCTTGTCTCTTAACCAAGAAGTCAGGAGTTCGAATCCTGACTTGGGAATGAAAGAGATCTTTGGCCAGCCCTTTACCATTAAGTGGAGCACCCGGGGCGAGGGGATTAGTCACTGTGTATCAGCGGTGGATACCTAAAAACTGAGAATAACAGTAACTTCTCCTTGGGAGAATTTGAGCGACATGTAGCAACTAAGTTCAGTTCCTAGAGCTGCCTAGTGCAGGATTAGGTTAGGAATTCAACAGATCACCCATAAGATTAAAGAATCGGAGGTAATAAAACTAGATCATGCCCCCAAAGAGGCTAAAAATTCTTTAAAGTAAGAAACTATTTACTGTAAATTCAACAACATAAAAAAAAAGAAAAAAAATGAGGTCATAGAGGCTCATGTGTTTTAAAAAGAATGGAACTTTTTTACGATGAGATTATAACCTACAAGGGGAAAACCTAGTCTTTAAGAACCAATTTTTTTAATGATATTTATACACCGTACACAAGAAAAGAGGTTTTTGGGCTATGATATTAAAGAAAAGGTTTGCAAGAAATTGAGAAAAGCTCAATCTTTGAGAACCCATTTGTCCACAACAAGAATCATTAGCCTTTGAACAATGATGCAAAGCTCTAGCAATGACAAAAAAGAACGCAAATATGTCAATCTATAAACATAAATTATTAAATCTCCGGATAAAGCAGAAAACCCTACAAGGAGCAATTGACCAAGATCCGCTAGACAGCAGTTTGATTACATCATTTACCTCACCATCCCTTTACTCTTGGGAGAGGCAGTAGATCACAGGATTGATATAGGAAATTCTAATCCAAAACTTTGAAACTGATAACTTAAAGGTAGAATTAATTCAGGTTAAGGGGTTGAAGATATTGAAGAAAAGTTGAGGCTGAAGAAATATTAATGACATTAATCTAGGATATAATGTCAATGAGAGTCTACAAATTTTCTTATATAGCCAGAATAGAGAAGCTGTGTATAAATGAGGTTAAGTGGTAGCCAATATCATTGTCAAGCTGAATTTGAAACAACAATTTAGTAAGGCTAGAGATGGCTGAGCTCAAAGACCTATTAATATGGATCTAGATTTTAAATACATGGTGAAAATGCAAAATGATTTTGCTCAATAGCAATCTGAGACAGCATCATTATTTCACTTTATTAATAATAATATAGCCTTACCAATAACTCAATCTAGAAGTATATAGTAACACAATTCATTTCTTGAAAATAAACAGTGAGTAGCGATAAATAAAAACATAACAGAGAAAAATGATGTAAAAACACTTAAACACTAGTTAAAATTTCTAAAATATTATACACACACAAATCTGAAACAGAAGCACTTTATAACCAGGGCAACAGAACATGTATAATTGTAACAGATCTAATTTGCGCCTAGACTGCCTACATATTTGAAACAAGATGTGACACGGTAATGAAAGTACAAAGAAATCTGAATAAAATTATCAGATCTGAGTCCACATTAAACAAAGGTTCCTCTCTCGCAAAAAAAAAAAAAAAAAAAAAAAAAAAAAAAAAAAGATGCAGATAATTAATTGAAAATCGATGTTGAGAAATATTAAGATCAGGGAAAGATTCATAGTGCACAGTAATCTTTAATCAGATATCAGACTTTGTACTCATGTAACCAACAATTCTAACTAATTAAAACTAATTTGTTTTATCCAAAGCAAGATCAAAAAAATAAAAATACAATGATTCATTTGTAACAGTCAACTGTTAAACAAGCACTATCTGCAGAAATCAAATGTCACAAGATCATCACGTTTGTAGGTCTTATATAATGAATAAAATTAAATAGGCCTGGTACAGGATACTTAAAAAAAAGGCACATTGCATACAAAAGGAATTAATTCACCTGCGCTTCAAACTCCGTTAAAATTAATCAAATTAACAAGAGAAAAAGGTTAGCATAACATGGAAGAATTATACCAATTCAATTATTGTTTTCGCCAGTATCGCCACCAAAACTTGTTTCAAAATGTTTGACAGAGAGGTGCAAATTTATAAAGGATAATCAGTTGGAATTATAAGAGGAGGGTTTWAAGATATTTAAAGGAAACAAAAATAATCAAGTATATTGATTATTGAGCTCTATGAGAAACATATCCTTAAATGTAAAATATCCATTTGATTTCCTTCACACTTAATTTTTAGAAAAGCACAGGCCATAATATCTACCCAAAAACATTTGATTCAATCTATCAATCAAATCCTTAGTCCCATAAGTGTGGTCGGCTAACATGAACCAAAACAATTGATTAATTTCAAAAATTAAAGATTTAGATCAAAAGCAAGGTATATATAGTTATATACACACATGCTTCAAAAATTGAGCTTTGAAGTATGATTTGTTCTAAAATGAGAGTGATGTCAAAAAATAATACAGCACACTTAATAGGCTAGSAGCTCATATATAGCAGTCACAGAAAGATTTCTTAAAATTCATCATTTATATCATGATAGTACAAGTGTACAATGTCATGCACCCACTTAAGTTAGGTGCAATTTGGGCAAAAGCTAGAGTGCTGTGTTGGATGAATAAAAAAAAGAGTAAGTCTGACCTAGTCTACATACGGTGAGACATGATATTCTTAGAATCCTTTGGAAAAAAGAAGTGCAAAATTCTTTGATTTGTAACTTTAGGTGACAAGTCCAGCTGCTTGAAGTGCTGTGATTCTAGTATTTCTATTGCAATACAACATACACCAATCTTCCTTTTAAATAGCCATGTCATCAATGTTCTATCATTATTGATCAAAGTTGGCTGCTTTATCCTTATTTCCAGACATGTCATCTACCCTAGTCTGTAACACACAAAACCACTGCCATATATTACAATATTCCAATTTCATTATCAATCAATCAAAGCCTTCGTCCCATAACTATATTAGGCAATCTGGCATGTAAGATGATGGATACATGTTGTTTATATGGTTGATCAAACCCAGCTTATGATGAGAAAGAGGGAGAGTAATTTCAAAGGGAAAAGTCCTCATATTTCTGAGTACAGACTTAAATTAAACTAAGGATCTAAAGCTCCAATTTGACAAACCAACCATCAATCCGTTGAGCGCAGCAAATGCTTCTTACTTAACTGAGAGACATACGCTTATCATACTTAAAAGAAAATTTTAACAAAAATTCAAAAATTAGCCACATTTCTTGCAATAATCCAGATGGCCTGAATATAACTTTTCACAGATCAATCAAAATTATAGTGAATAGTCCACTTTCACTTACAACAAGGGCAGAAACCTGGATGTCCAAATTTCGCTTAATATAGTTTTAGTCTATGGCAGAAATATCTCCCAGATAGTCAGATACCATAGACTAATACTATGAGATTACATCATGATATTTCTGCCAGGCATTAACCTATAGAAAGACCACGTGCCTAACCATCATAAGATGAAAATGTCTAAGAGTCTATATGAAAAGCAAGCTAGAGAAGATAAGCACTTCYCACCATTGAAGATAAGCAACAGGACAAGAAAATCAAACGAACGAAGGACAAAWAAWTGTAGTTGATAAATATGCAATTCAGTGTAGAAATTTTGAAGAGGACATTAGCAAAATATCCTATAATCACCAAAATAATCAGCACAAACCATTTATTCACCATGACATCCATCAGCCCCTCCACTTGGAATCTTGGACTACTGATGTTCATAGCTACTTAGCCACTTAGGTATAAAAATAAGCAATGTAATTCGAAAATAAAATTAAAACAASCAGCTGCAGCGGTGTAAATAAATTACCAGTCCAGCCATTGAAACAGTGCAACTTTCATCTTTTGAACTTTTGGACAAATAAAGAAGCAGCTGCCTGGCAGTGCTACTTCCATGGAAACATTTATTCTTCTTCGTTTTATGTACACAGCACACCTATAACATTGCAAATCAAGAGTTAATAGGGTTGGATGCAACACATGTAAAGAATGTGAACTGTAGCACACTTACCGAACCAAAGAATGCTTCTAAATCTAAAAACTTGAAAGAAGACAGAAGAAGTTCATGGTGCCTTTTAAAAAGCCAAACTCACCCAGGTGATTAATTCGTCATACCATAGGATTCATTGTAACACCCTAGTTGTACAAGAGCCCACTAAAAAATATAATTTGTAACAGTTTGCCTTGGTGTGGGATCGTCCCACAAAAAAAGCCTTTACTAGGTGAGGTATTAATCATCTCTATATAGAAGACTTTGTTATCCTCAACTTTGATGTGGGATAGCCGTAGGCAATATTTACTAGTGCGCTCATGGGCTYACGGYGGTGTTACATTCATTGATGAACTCCAATGGAAAAGGATTACCATACCAATTATTGCAGACATAGAGTAGAAGGAAAAATATGATGCCGTCAAGACATAAACAACAATTTTCTACAAAAGGAAAATGAAGCAAAGAAAGACATCATACGAGAGTTCGGTATGAAAGAAAGTTAAGCGATAGACTATGACAGCTTAGCCCCTTCGCCCCTTTCTCA
>SNQN01008059.1:0-12448 GCA_008642245.1 Bassia scoparia | reverse complement strand
TGCCCCTTCTCAAATATCATTAGTTGCCAAAATAATGAATAGAGCAGGACCCCCCGAGGCCCGACAATTGGAATTGGGCTTTCCCTCTTAGATATTGCATATCATAATGGTATGCATAACATTCAGAGAGACTCTTAATTATCCCAAACAAAGAATTTCTCCGCAAAGCCATAAGTTTTTCACTATTAATATGAGCTTCGTCTCGCCATTAGTACATCTCTCTATATTCAATATAGACATATATGCTATGTAAATGATGAAATTCGATCATAATAACTAACTTATATATGACCCTGAATCTATTAAGATATACGTAAAGTAAGTCTAAATCATTATCTTGTATCTCATCTCACTTTACTCAAGATCCTTTGGAAACAACTGCAACTTAAAAAAGTAATCCTATAATTCTATATGAATTTCTAGCTTGAAAGTAATAATTGCTATAACCTTTACAAACCAGCCCACTCAGGCTTGAGAAGAGTCGCATGCCTAGCCAGGACCAATATTTGATACGAATGAAAGAAATTGATATGTACCCGACAGTGTGAACTTACATACCAAATTTCCAATTATAACTAAGCACAGCCTGTTTATACTTTTATAGGGAATTATTACAGAGTAACTAAATCATGAGTAAGCTACTTCTAATTGTTCTGGTAGTATGATGTAAATCTCATTAACAACATAATCTGGATAATCAGCTCCTTCTCACCATCGTACACATTCTAATTTAACCAACAAATAGTTACGAGATTTTGAAAATTTTTCAGTTGTCCTGCAGTGAAGTGTCGAAAAAAATATTCAATTTTGCTCTTATAAATTCTACTCGGTATAACATTTGTAAAAGCAATGGTGCTGTGTTATTACTCTCTCTCACTTCAAGTTTTATGACCTACCATCACGAAAAGACTTACAAGTTTTATTACACTATAATACATTCTAACGTCATCTTCAAAGTTGACGGCCTGTTAGATACTATTAAGGTAGTATCGATTACTCGCCTCATTCGTGGAAATTTATTTTCTCCAATGTCTAAACCCCTTTTAACATTTCATCTTCAACACTTCAAAGATCATGGCTGTCAGATACTTAAGGAAAAGTATTCACTTACTTCCCCTCGTTCATGAAAATATTCTTGTTCCCCCCCAGTTCTTCTTATAAACCCCTCATCACCTATTCACCAATCACCAACACTCTCCTAATTATTATGTATAGATAGTAGCCCCATTGCTATCCTCTATTGTACCACTTCATGATAGAAGGTTGATGTTAGATATCCAATTCATAATGTTCAGGAAATCATGACATACCGACATATGACAGTACATCAACACTCAATAAAAATCCACAAAAGGTCACTACAATGTTCATTCATCCAAAATTCCAAATCAACCAGCATTTATGTAAAAAAAATGAATAAATCTCAACCCCCAATATTTATATCACGCTTGTCACCTCTTCATACCCATCCTCTCTTATCATTTCATAAATTAAGTGTATTGTATTTTTACATTCACAGGTCATCAGTATTACCAGCATATAACAGCTACATCAAAATTTAAACCCAGTAATTCAGATACTCCATGTCATAATACTAGTAAAGCAACATGCTAATAAAGCAAAGAAAAACATTTTTTATGAAAAGTAAAATAAATAAATAATAATCGTTCAATATCTACATACTACACTAAAAATGATGAATGAAATTAAATATGATGAGAAAAAATATGATGTAGAGAGGAAACAGAATATAACCATGAATACTGAACTCCACTTGAGTGATTGCTCTAAAGCTTCTTGACATTGCAAGGGGAAAATCGTCAAATTTAGATGCTGTAATGCCGAAAATTGTGAATTAATGATGATTGATTTGTTTCTATCAACAATTGTAAAGTGACGCATAATTGGTGGCTAATTTGAATCTCCATTTTTGAATGAAAATTCAAGGTGCATAAAAAAATGTTTGAGTTTTAAACGAAGTAGAATTTATGTGAATTTTCGAAGATATTAGTTTGAAATGAAACACTCGAAACTCGAAAAATTAATCATGTTTAATTCAAATATGTAACACTATGCTTGTTATAAACAATAGGTATAAATTTGTTGACACTAGTCACTTTTTGCATTTAAACTTTAGAAGATAATTATCCCGGATTTTTTTTATATTAAAAATAACTACCCGTTTTTTGTAAAACCATGTTAGAAATCACTACCTCTTTAGTTTTCAGCATTAACAGCTGTTTCCGATGCTGTGTTCGGGTTTTTCCGGCGAGTGTGCCCTTCTCTTCATACGCTCATTAAAGCTAATTTAAATTCGCCTTTTGACTTTTTTTAATCCATTTTTACTTCCCAAAAATTTCGTTCATTTTTTGCCAAATACATTCTTCTTGTTGCCCCAAATTCTCTCCAGTTTTTTCTCTTCATCAATATTTTTCTCAAACTTGTATTCATTTAGTTTGCTTCTTCGTGGTTTACATTCCTCCATTTGTGTTCTGTTTCATTATTGAGTTATTTTTAGGTTGATTACTCAATTTGGTTAATCTTGAATTTAGGTTCATACTTCAATTTCAATAATGTCGAGTCTTCTTACCAATCTGCCAATTCAAATTCCCTACTAGATGCAAGTGTGTTTTCTGTAGCCATTACCTACCTATCTGGACTCCATAAAACCTCTGGATAAAGTATGTACCATGCAAATTTTACAATTGGTCATCATCGAAGGGTGAAAGGTGTTTGCTCTTGGGATGGTATGATATCCCCAGCAATGAATGCAGAGTTGTGGATTATTATCAACTGATGTTGGAGGATAAACATACTCCTTGAAGAGGAGGTTGATGATTGAAGAGTTGACACTATGTCTGTTGAGAATGATAGTGGTTTAAATTTGGATAAGCCAAACTCAGAAGCTTTCTAAAAATACAGATAGATGAGCCTTCATAGCAATATGGTGCAGAACTGGTTATGTTAGGTCCAGTTGTTGTTGCTTGTTGTTATGCTTGTGATATTCTCATTTGACTGTTCAATTGATTTATTTGCTTGCAAAGTGGTCATATGTTTACAATGTATTCGTTTGTGTAGCACATGCAATTTTGTAACTTGTAAGCTTTTGTGCATATTATGGTAATTGGCCATTTACTTTCATTTCAATGAATTGTGCTTTTTTACCAAAATGCATCATACAATTTACCAAATTATGTGGTGCTTGTATTCACCTATTTCATTACCATTGTTTTGCTTCTGAAACACTAAACAAATGCTAATTTACATATGGTCAAATCTAGCCCTACAAGATTTTAGCTCCTTATAGTTACAAGTGTTAAGTGGCAAATTACCATAAAGACTTAGATCTAATCCTAGTAGATTTCATTCAATGTAGTAACAATTAATACACAACAAGTAGTTATTTCACCTCCAAATCAGTAATTTTCTTCATTCTGTGTTTGACTGGCATCTTTGGTCTTGTTGTGATGGGTTTTCTGCAGAGGGTGGTTGTTTGGTAGGGTTTTGAACTTTCTGGCCTGAGAATTGACTTTGGGATAGGGTTATGCAGTGACTTGTAAGCTCAGACCTGGTGTACCTGCCCTGCCCGGCTTTTTTTGCTGCCTGACTTGATTGAGTTGGCAATTGGTCAACTCTCCATTGACTGCTTGGTAAGATTCTCCAATATGAATCCATTGCAACTGTAGTCATATGATAACTTTAGTTATATTGCTTCTATTAAGTTCTAATAAAACAAGCATAGGTTGTTGTTGAGATTACCTGAGCGCCATTTTTTAGCTTTGCCTTGTTTTTGTATGCTTGTTTAGTCCAGGCTGTCTTCTGCCAAAGGTCCTACCACCTTTTTGTTCTTTGGCTGCTGCTCTGGTGGTTCATGTTTTGCACTTTGATTTATTGTGTCCAGGCTGCCCTTCATTTTAGAACTAGAGATTCACTCTTTTTAGAATATTTGTAGGCCTGGGTTATTGCTCATCTTCATCAGCCTCTTCTCCTTCTTTTCGTGTTTGATTCTACCCCCATCACTTCCTCAAACCAGGAGGCATAGGAGTGTGCAGCTACCTATACTAACAGTCCAGATTGCAACATTCTGCACAGTTTCACTGAGAAAACTGTGGCTTCAAGTATAGTTGCCTTTGCTTAAAAGTGTGTACTATAACTCATCTGGATTCTCTCTTCTCTTATGATACATGGCCAAAATGATGCAGCATGGTATGCCTGTGAGCACCACTTGCCCCAAGTTGCAATCCATTCTTTAGTAGGTCCAACAACAACTGTGGTCCTCCCTTATGTGGACACTTTCCAATCAAAGTTGCACTGCACTGTGTGTTTACAAAACAGTCTTGTTGCTTGCTTTGCTAATCCATTTAAACTGCGCTCCCCCACAAAATTGGCATCTAATTCCCATTCAACTTCTCAGCTCACTGTGCTTTCCCAAATCCTCCTCATAATCATATTTTCTTATCCACTCCATTACATGTAAATAGCTTTGCCCTGGCCTCCTTTATCACACCATTGATGATTTCACCAACAAGTTGTTAAGCAACATGTTGATTTAGAGAAGTGTTTGAAATGCATATGCCTGGCCCATATGTCTAGTTCTTTGATCTAAGTAACTCAAATGCTTGTCTGACATTAGCCTATTGCCTCTAAAACAGCCTCTAAAGTATGCTACATAAAACCAAATTATGTAACTTAGTTGACATTCAAAGAACAACTAAACATACTTAACTTTAACTTTGAAAAAACAGTCATTATTTCTAGCACCTATTACAAGTCCTAGCGCATGTCCATAAACTGGATCTTTGAAAGTGTTACCATCTGAACTGTTAACTTGAAAAAATTTGCCTTCATATATGTTCTAACACAGAATCTAACCTCAGCCTTGGCAAACATAGTTTGTAATTTGCATCAAGTATGACCCTAAGTTATGCCCCAAAATTAATATAATATTCTCATGTTATGTTGAAGTTAAATAAATTCTCAGTTATGTAAGTTTAAATTGGATACAAGTTCTACATGTAAGGGTTACATACCTTCTGTCTGTCACTCATTATTGTCAGGCCTTCACCTGTAGTGAAGCTGAATATCAGCTACAAGTAAGAGGACAAAAACCAAGTCCAATTGTCTTTATTCTCAACTTCCACCACAGCCCATGCAACAGGAAATTATTGTGTTTTCCATCTTTGCTATATAGCTACTAAATCATTGCCAGGATAAACCCCTTATTAAGTGCAGCCATTCCACACCCAATCAAAGGTTCTGCATACCATCTCGTGAAGCCCTCCTTTGCACAAGCAGACAAACAATACATACCCATTCTCTGAAAAACGTAGGTTGTCTCACCTCCATCTGTTGTGAATGTAAATCTGAACACTAATCTCAATATACTATATTATAATCCAGGGGTGTACTTCAACAAAGGCATGGACCTAGTCTATGACCCTTGCATACTCCTCTGCCAACAATCCCCGCTATGACAACATCAACTTAGCCTAAGCCCTGCATACCATGCCTGTATACTTTATTTTCACTCCAAATCTCTCTGAACAATCTTTTTGAAAAACACTTCAACCCCAGGTTTGTTCAGCCTCCACAGTCAGTATTTATGAGCAAAGTACTGAGAGTTTACTTAGGTTTATATAGGTCCTGATTCCCTACAAGTGTGTTCTAAAATGCATCTCCTTATTTGAATACTGATCACTCCTTATCTTTTCTTGAAAATTCTTAAATTTACACTTGAAATTCCCTTTCACACTTCAGTTGCATCATACACCCATGCCTAGCATCCCACTCACAGTCATATCTCTTTCCTACATATGCCTGTACCTCTAGTACATTATGCAGAAATTTTGTTCATAGTATATCTACATGCAATCAAATGAATTGCCCTCCTTAAGATTTGAACAGTCTTAAATCTTTTAAAAACCCAACTTTAAACTGAATTGACATTTCAAGTCTGTTCTCCTTCATTGAGATTGACTTGGATCCAACCATATTCTGTGCCTGTCTGGACTGTGTGAACAGCCTCGTGTCATAGCTACACTTCTTGCACAGTCTCCTCTGCTCTGTCATTTGCTGCCAAGTTCGAGGCTCAAAGTTTCTAACACCTAGATCTTGATAACAGCTCTCAGATCCTAGTCAACTTAAGTCTCATCCTGTGTGTTGAGTAACATCCTGTCCCTCATCTTCAACTCATACTCAAAAATCAGACTCATTTCTTTGATCATCAGACCAATTCCATCTCACTACATCTCATCCACCTCTCCAAAAAACATAAAGTATCCTGCTTCTTGAGCCCCTCGCTCTTACTAAATGTGGGATTCTTCTTCCTTAGACTTCTTCTTATTCTTCTGTGAACTTCTACCCACTATCGTGGTTGACTTACATTTCTTGTTTTCATCAGTAGTGCAGCCAGGGTTTTGGGGAATAAAAGCCTGTGGACTCTTGCATAGTGGTTTTCTTTGATTTGGAGTAGGATCTAGGTTTTCTGTGGATGTTTTTTGTGAGAGGTGGTACTCAGAAATAGTTGATAAGGGAGAGATAATTGGTACTTGAAGAACAGGTGGTATAAAGGAGAGAATTTTGATGAATTAAACTACACTATCTCAACATCTATATCACATCTTGGTGGAGGAAAAAGCTTTTTTTTAATCTTGGCTCTTCCTTATTTGGGCTAGGAGGTTCACTTCACTTTGCCTCTGTTACTTCTTTCCATAAGTGTCCATACACATTTTACTATTACTTCTTGAACTCATCCAACTAGTTACTGTGTGGTCTCTCTTTCAAATAACACATAAAACATGTACTCTGTTTCTGTCATTTCTTACCTTCAATAAGTTTTCCTTATATCATCTATCTTTCTGAAGTTTCAATCCTACCATCAATAAAGTTTCTACCACGCAAGCACACCACATTGTTAATCCTTTTGACTTTCCCTAATAAATTCTGCATGATAGCATTACTTCTCTAATCAAGAAATCAACATTCAACCCATTAATAAACAACCACACCAGCTTAAAAAAAACCTAATTTTCATATTTAGAGCACAAAAATTGCTTCTTACACCCTGCTCCTTAAATTGCAAGCTATTCCCTTCAAAGCCTTGGATCTTCTTATATCGTCCACATAAACCATATCCACCCTCAATGATTGTATTGCAGATTAGATACTCTCTTTTCTCTCATTATCACACACGTACCTAATGACAAGCCCTATATTCAGATCTATGTCCTTTGTTTCTGAGCAATTAATCCTGATACCCTGCATTAGGACTAAATTCTAATACGACTAGCCAATAGACAAAATCTCTATAGTACTTAGGTTAATTTGGTGTGTAGCCTATGACATATTGTCATTGGAATTATTCTTGCAAATTTAATGCATCGGAATCAATGAATCATTTGCATAATCTATGATTTAAAAAAAAAAGAGAATATCTTGTAGTATTTACAATGACAGAAATTTTGTACAAATGTATTATAAATGAGAGATATAATGATATATTGCATAATTTCCACAGTTAACATCCTATCTTTATGTCTACTTCCTTGCCTAATATTGCTCATGCCGAATGCACTAATTTACTTAGAAAATCATATACCATGAGTTAGATACCTCTTATACTTTCTACATGAACTCACCTGTATCTAAATAGATCACCAAACAAGCAATAACCTAGACCTAGCTAGCAAGTCACGGGTTCACTCTGGGAGAATATAAGTCGAGTATTAAAACTCAGTGTGCGTCATCATATAAGAGATAACAAAGTATCTCACACCACTGGTAATATCCATTCGTCAGAGCATCTTTACGTAGAACGAGTTCTAAATGACACTAGCAAATTGATAGTAGCCTGCATAACACATCTTCCCTCATAAATTCCACCTATTCACTTTCCACGAGTCAACTGCTATGCGTGATATAATACCATTACTGCCTCTAGTACATAAATAACAGTAGTGTAAATTTAAACCCGCGAATATAATAATACCAGTGAAACATCAGACGTATACCCACTAGGAGAAGTAGCATGATTAGATTGATAAGGTAGAGCAAACATAGCAACTAGACATAGATTTGAATGAAGAGCTTTTCAGAGAAGACCTTATCCGCACACGCAGAACTACACATATGACGCGTGCCACGAGATCCAGTATCAGTCTATGAGCATCGATAGTTATCTAAGATGAGCGTATCAAGTACGGGAGTCAGTCAAAATAACTACTGACTATGAAAATGATCACAACTTCACTTGTACCACCCACTTTCTTCTCTACTGCGCATCGTTATTTTCTATTCTACTATACTCTAATCGAATTAACAATTACCATCATGTCACCTAATCCGGTCTATTGTGAGCCATATCTAGCTCTCTATGAACAACATGCTAATCCTCCACAACTCTTATATCTTAGCACACCATCGAAAGTTATATTCATATGATTTCGTCCAAATTGACGTAATAGATTTTCTCTGTTTATCCATTACAGTCAAATTATCATACCAATAGATAGAGACACATGCTATCACGCATATTACTAATGCTAATTGAAGGAACTTAGAACTACTAAGATCTTATGATGGGGAAGGCAATATTGTCATCTTTGCAGGGGTTATAAGCCTATAATTTATAGTGATAGCATGTCGCTCTTATGAGTTCAATCTGTAAATAGCCATCAGCTTCAATTTAAGACATATATGTGACTAGTAATATAAACTTAGTTATATGCAACTTAACAATACACGACGAATATTAAAGCTTATATCAATACTATAAATCATTTTTTTACTTTTTTAAAAGATAGTAAAACTTAGAATATAGAATGTTAACTTTTTTGGATAATAAAGATCCTTAGACTAAGTAATTCATATCTGTCTTAAAAATACAAGGGACAAGTAGAATAATAGCGATATAGATATAATTGACATTAGTGTTTTCAGACAGAATAGGTTTTAGAGCGAAATAATCTAGAAGTAGTTTATGGAGGGAACATTAACTGCACGTGTTGGTCCACTAGTCGAAATCAGCCTTGCTTAATGCTTCTGAAAAACTAAAGATTGTTAGTGATTTCTAATGCTGAGTTTTTTACAAAAAACGGTAGTTATTTTAATAAAATAAAAATATCCGGGTAGTTTATTATTCTAAAGTTTTTGCAAAAAGCGTAGTTCCAACAATTTCCTTAAAAATAATAATATCTCCTCGTTCCCTCCTCAAACATTCATCAAACCGTTTATTTAGTAATTGGAGTAGATCTTGACTCGATTAACCAACCGTTGACGCAGCCTGCAAGTAAGGATTATTTCAATCGGACGGGAAAATATTGAAATGGCAAACAACAAATGTATTTTCGTTTTTTATTTACTCGTTTACATTGTCTTTAAATGAATTTTCAGTTTCTACACTATTTATGTCATAGCTTATATACATTATAGAGTTTGTGTGTTGAGCAAATCGTACCCGACCCCTTTTGGAGGAACCGGAATTCGACCTGCCCGCGTGGCAAATTGTACACCTAATACCTGTAGAGGAAGAACCGGTTACCTCGAGGTGTATAGATTTTTTTAATAAAATATAAAAAGACAATGTATATAATAAGCAAAGATGTACAGACTTTTCATATACATCAATACTAAGATTGGATTTGTTTATAGTATATACTTGATGGCATGGTATTTGGGCGCACAAACTACAAATGGCTATAATTGTTTTCTATGTAACTAGGACTTTTTATTAGTTCAAGTTTGTCATTAGTTGCTAAATTGTTTTTACATATAACATGTCTTTTGTGCAGGGCCTTAACAGACAAAACGCACTTGAGAGGTCACTATGTTGGATTTATAATACTTAACATTCTGTCCAATAAAGTCATTAACACTTAACAGGTTACGGAGTCTCTCCGTGTTTTCGAGAGTACTTATGTTGAGTCTTGGACTAGTATCAACCATCTAGAAAAACTTTGCAACAAATTGTCCTTGAAAACTTAAATTTATTGCTGGCTCTTCTTTCTTTTTGTTCAAAACCCCCTTGTGTGGTTTCCTTTGTTACGGGTAATTGGGAGAATTATATTATTGTTTTCCTCATTTCTTTATTTTTCTCTTTATAATCTAATTTTGAGGCTCATCTGATCTCAGCTATGTTGGACTTCCTACACCTAGTCATAGAACCTAATAAGTCATCATCCATGTTATCAGCTATGTTGGACTTTCTTTTCACTTGTTCAGGTTCTATGTTACTAATTAACGAATTGCTTACTGGTTGATCACTTCAAGTCTTTATGCGGCTAAGAGACATCCATGATGCTATGCTAAGCTCTTATACTGAGAGCTCCTATGGTTCTTTTTCCAAACCACTCCCTTACGGGTCATTATATAATTTGGCAATTTTGAATCTCCATTTGAATGAAAATTCAAGGTGAAAGAAAATGTTGAGTTTAAACGAAGAGAATTTATGTGAAATTGTCGAGAATTGTTTGAAATGAAACACTCGAAACTCGAAAATTAAGTCATGTTTAATTCAACTTATGTAAGCACTATGTTGTTTATTAAAAATAATAAAATCTCCTCCGTTTCCCTCCTCAAACATCTCAAAAACATCATCAACAGTTGATTTAGTAATTGGAGGAGATCTTGACTCGATTAACAATCGTTGACGAGCGGCAAGGTAGGGATATTTCAATCAGACGGGAAAATATGAAAGGCAAACAACAAATGTATTTTCGAATTTTTATTTACTCGTTACACTTCTTATATCAGGTACTCGACCATTTTGGATGGAATCGGAACCGGTTACCCGGTTAGATTTTTTTAAAAATAAAAATAAATAAAAAACAAAGATTATCCTAGCTAGTTTCATACTTGTGCATGTGTATTTGGCCACAAAAGCATAGTGCTTTATACAATAGTATTTCAAGTTTCTATTGTTTATTAAAAATAATAAAATCTCCTCCGTTTCCCTCCTCAAACATCTCAAAAACATCATCAACCGTTGATTTAGTAATTGGAGGAGATCTTGACTCGATTAACAACCGTTGACGAGCGGCAAGGTAGGGATATTTCAATCGGACGGGAAAATATGAAAGGCAAACAACAAATGTATTTTCGGATTTTTATTTACTCGYTACACTTCTTATTAAATGAATTTTCAGTTTTCTACACATTTAGGCATTAGCTTTATGCATATAGGGTTGAGTAAGACCGGGCACCCGATCATTTTGGATGGATTCGGAATCGTTGGGAACCGGTTATCCGGTTAGATTTTTAAAAAAATAAAAATAAATAAAAAAAACAAAGATTATCCTAGTTAGTTTCATACTTGTGTATGTGTATTTGGCCACAAAAGCACAATGCTTTATACAATAGTATTTCAAGTTTCTATTGTTTATATAACTAGATAAGCCCCGAGCAAATGCTCGGTTTGTAAATGAATTATGGATTACTTTTATATAAATCGAAACTTTGATCTATTGAAAATGTAATTATCTAAAAGTAGATTTTGATTGTGAATAATTTTTTTAATAGTTATAGGTTTCATTTTGATTAATTTTTTAATAGTTATGTAGTATCAATTACTAAATGTTTATACTTTATTTTACTTTCAAAGCACATTTATTAATCTATATTCATTAATTATTTTTACATTTTCTATACAATCATTAATTAAATGGTGCTTGGGAGGGAAAAATAGAAGGGTGGAGATTGCTTTAGTAATATTGTATTGTATATATAGATATATAGATTTGGGCTTTTGGGCCTTAGCAAATGTATTTTATTAAACTCAAAAGTCATAAGCAGTTACCGAGTACCCAGTACCAGAACTGTCGAGCACCCACCAGGAACCGATTCCAAATTTTTCGTACCCAAAACTGGCCATAATCGATTCCTCATTTTTGAAATCGAAACCGGTAATGATCCAACCGGTTCATCCCTATATGCATATGTATGTGACTTCAATTTAAAAATATAAACAATATGTACTTGCTAAGAATTGAAATYGATTGGTCTCTTGGTGAAATCAAGAGGGTCAATATGTGTATATTTCTTATGTACCATTTTTTCTTGTACATAGGGGTTCATTCTCGTCATTTCGCAACGAGTTTACAAGAAAATGGCGAGGGAGGAAGTCTATGCACGTAGAGTTTAAGATTTGTAATTTTAAATTTGTATATGTTTATGTGAAAGTTGAATTTAAAATTTGAGCTCTGGACATCTTTGTATGGAGAGTKTGAAATTTTAATTGTAAACAATTAATTTCCTTCTTTTTTTGGTTCAATGAAAGATATAGATTGTTTGATCTCGTTGCCCTTTTATCAAAGCACCTAACAACTCTATCACATCCACGAGATTGTCCAGCTCCACCACTGTAGTTGGATTCTCTGCCATCCCGACCTCCAACGTCGCAACTTTCAAGTACACAACTCAATAACCATTATCTTCAACCTCCATTGCTCAACTT
>SNQN01008058.1:18332-30775 GCA_008642245.1 Bassia scoparia | reverse complement strand
AGAATGGGGAGAAAGCGAAGCTGAATTCTACTCCCCGTGACCTTAGTAGGACACAGTGCCATGCAAAGCATCACTAGGATAAAGATCCTAGCTGACTACCCATAAGTGTTGCGTGCCAACTACAGACCCTCCATGAGCACTCTTTGTGATGCTCGGTTATCCACGCTCTCAGCTCGTAGGCGGGAAGCAATCGGACGCAGCAACTCATCCAAACGAGGATYAGAAAGCCTGATCTCGTCATCCAAAGGGACAAGATTTTCGGTGAAAGCAAGCCCGRTCAACATAGCAAAATCGTAGGGGGTCACGGCCATTTCCCCCCACGGGAACTAAAAGGTGTTCGAGGTATCCTAGAACCACTCCATCTGGCCGATCACCAGAAWCTTGGGAGCAATTGAATATGACTGAYTGACTAGGTTGAGAACAAAATTCTGGAAGCCACATCGCCAGAGGATGTCCCATACTCCTCTACGACTCGAAGAACTCYATACGRAAAATATCACCAATCATATGAGAGGTCCCATAYGTCCGAGAGCGGTAATCGCTCTACACAAGTGATGATTCAAGAATTAGCAAACAAGGCAAAACAAAAGACAACAAAATAATTGAAAGCAACATACCCGTCCATTCCTTGGACGGATAGAAACATGGTGATTGGGGGAGCAGCATAACTTAGAGTTATCCTAGTCAGTCACCCTCCATCTCTAACGGGAACTGTGCACTTGCATTCCTCTTTGCACTGGCATGCTACAAGCAGAATGGGGGAAAGATTCAGAGAAAAAATGGAAAGCATAACGGCTAAAAATTGACATCCCACATACAAACAAAAGGCCCTCTGGGGACTTATAGCTAATTAACACAACCATGGTCGAAGGAAATGCACAATTTCCTAGCATTTGGAACGATAGGCAAATAACTAGAAAGGCGAGAAAGAACACTTCTTCTCCCTAGTGAATATACATGCCTAACGGAATGCCGAATTCCACTCACAAAATTCTATATGCAACAAGGATTGAAGAAGGTGTATCCGCTCGCTCATATACCATAATCCTCAATTTTACAAGTAATCACTATTAACAAGTGCTTTTTCAAGCTTTAAGCTACATAAAATGGTGAAATCATACATGGGCATCCATATTGTTGCAAATAAGCATGGAAAGGTTTATTCTACATCAATAAGCAAGAATAAACAAGGCATATGCATAATTTAACAAGGCATGGGCATAACAAGCTACTATTCATCATCCTCTTCAAGTAATAAGCTTACAATGGCATAACTCACTCAAATATGCACCAAATTTGATGAAACAAGTTGCAAAAGACTCATAAGCATGAATAAGCCAAAGCATTCAACAATTTCAAGCATACACAAGCAAGGGAGAAAGCCCCAATTCAATTGCACAAATTGACAAGGCATATTCAAATGGCATGATTTTGAGTATTATAATTGCAACTTACAAGTGAATTTCAAGTTTGGCATAGTAAACTTACTTGAACATGGGATTTGATGAGAAAACAAAGCCTTTCCAAGCAGTTTCAATGTGTAGCAATGGAGTTTCGAGAGAGCTTGCAACAAACAAAGCAAAGAGAAAATGACAAATGAAGCTAATGTGCCATAATAAGGCACGATATTCAGCCAAAATCAGTTGATTTCTAGGCGTAATTTAGCCCAGATTCGTCCTATTTTTGGCTCGAAAATCGAGAATTTCTAGTGGGATCATTTGTTTATGCGCGAAGCCTATTGCGTCCAAATGTCATTGGTACTTCCCGGGAATGCCAAGCAACTTTCAAAATTTATGCACCATGAACAAAATGCTCCTAAGCAAGCAAAATGGGCTTGAAAGCCATCAAATCGCTACAAAGATACACCTACGAAGCTACGACAAGCCGTAAGCGAATGCAAAATCACAACGAAGCAATAGCCACGATCAAATGAGGGTCAAAAGCAAATCAAAGTCAAAGCACACATTCCCCAGCCGGAGTCGCATCTTCCTCGTAAAAGCAAAGCATTAGCCCTATTGTGTACACGCAATGCTAGTATTTATAAAAAGACATTACTATACGCAATCGTGGCTATACGCGATGCTACCTCCGTTTGAGTTCTCCCGAATGACTAGCCGAGATGGGATACATCAGATCAAGCACGTACCAACAGAAAGACATTTGTTATACGATTGTGGCTATACGCTGTGTTACTAGTATGTTAATCTTCCCGGACGACTAGCCGAGATGGGATTAAAAGGTTAAAGCAACCACTAGGTCCAAACGGAGGCATCGATACGGACACCATTTCATTTTCCCTAAAGAAGTCCAAACGGAGGTATCGATAGGTACACCGCAGTAATTCCCCATGAAGTCCTAACGGAGGCATCGGAGTGGACATTGAGATAATAGTACCCGAGGAAGTCCTAACAGAAGTATCGAGGCGGACAATGTGTTAGCAAAAAATCCCCAATGGAATTAGAACCATAGGTGAAAATTCCCCCCAAAGATTGAAGCATGGAGCCCCGGTGGAATCAGAACCATAGGTGGAAACGTAAGCAAAATTATTAACAACAGAGACAAGCAAACAAGCAACATGCAACCGCAGGTGTAGGTAAAACTAACGTATTTGTTTTGCAAGTACCGGGTACTTTGGCTTTCGTTTTACGAGATTTTACTTTCTGCAAACTCTCTAGATACATACATTTGTCCCTAGCCCAATACGGCCAATGATAAGACACCCCTCGCAACACACAAGTCAAATCGAGAGAGTTGGGATCCTGACAAGCCCTAAAAAGGTAGGTCCCCTTTGGACCAGACACCTATTCCAAGTATTTAGCACCTCAAAAGATAAATTTTAGTTTTAAAATAATTTTAAATTATTTTCAAACATTTCTCTAGAAATTTTCGGATTTTTTTTTAATTTTTTTTGGTATTTTCAGCGATTTTTCGGAATTTTCAACAATTTAATTAATTTTGCGATAATTAATTAAATTTTGAAAACAATTTCAAAATTCAAAAAATTTTAGCACAGCACCCTATTTTTCACAAGGAAGTTTTAAATATTTTTTGCATAATTTTTTGATTAATGCTTTAATATTTATGAATTTCTTAAACAAAAACGCAAAACCGAGCAAAGCGGGCCATCCTAGGATTTTCGCCTCGAGACACCCATCCTGAAGGAGCCGAAAATCCCGAACATCATGGTAATATCATCCATAATCGCAATAATATCAACTATGATTGTATAAATCACGTGTATATTTTATACGATTATATTACGATATTATTTCATTACAATCTCGTTATTCGAGGTAAAACAATCTCGAATATCGCAATAATATTCGACGTAATCGCCATAATATTAAATAAAAATCGTATAAAATCACGTATGATTATATTACGATATTATACAGTCGCAATCACGCTATTCGAGGCAAGCAAAATCGGCCAAAATCCGGGTCGATATTAGGCGCAATTGCGCCTAGTTTTGTGCGTAATTACGCCAAGTTTTTGCGTAGTTTCACCCACAAATTCCCTATTTTGGCCGATTTCGACCCTTGCCTATAAATAAGGAACTCTTCTATTCATTTCAGAACTTTGGGACGAGCATTCTCTCCCTCTCACTCGTCTGATTGTCTCCCATTCTCTATCAAAAACACTTTCAAACACAATTCAAACACATAAAAGCATCTTCAAAGGCTCTTTCGCAATAGATCTAAGAGGTTTTTAAGGGTTCTAAGGTTCAATAGGGGTTTCTTAGGGTCCGAGGCAGCGTTCTTGTTCTTCGACATCGTGTTGCGAGGTAGGTTTGAGGCCAACGTCTCAATTTTAACCCCCTTTTGCATGCTTGTTTAGAAATTTGACTTTCTATGTAATTCGCATGTAATATTGATTAAAAAACGATTCGGCAATTCGAATTAAAAGCAACCTTAAGGCATAACTTTAAATTCTTCCCACGAGTGCTTACATGTGTTTCTCACAGATATAATATGCTTTAACAAAGACCTACAAATTTTGTGTTTAATGCCTAATAAGATAACTATGGACAACCAGCATTAGGCTCCTGGAATACGAAATTAACAACACATGCCACAACAAACTAGACACTATTTGCATAGTATTTTGTTAAACAACCCAACTAGTAATATTGCATGCCTAAGGTTTAAAATGGAAAACTGTTTGTTGTTTTCTTCTTTCGGACAATGAACTCGCAATAACTGAGTAGAGGTCGCTAAATGTGGGGGGGTGCTGTGCACTACTTCCCCCTTACCCTTATCCCCTAATCCAGACCTTTGGTGCACTACCAGACATAGAGTCCTTCGCCTTGCTTTATGCAATTACTAGATAATACCCGAGCAAATGCTCGAATTTTCGATTTTAAGTGATTGTAATTAAGAAATACAATATGAGTTAAGCCTTATTTTTTTGAACTTAATTTTATGGTACTTCAGTTCAGTCCAATTCAGCTCACTTCATCCAACTTCAGTTCAGTTCAGCTCAATTCAGCTTACTCAAGCTCAATTCAGTTCAATTAAGTTGAGTTCAGCCCACTTCAATTTAACTAACTTCAGCCAACTTTAATTCACTCTAATTTAAATTAGTTTACTTAAGCCTAAAAGGACAGACTCTTACCGCCTTAACATTAAAACTATTCATTAAAATTTGAAAAATGATAAACAAATCAAATTAATTTATTTTATTTTCCTCGTAAAAAAATTTAATTTATTTAGTTTTAAAAATATGGAGTTAAAAGTTTATTTGCACAATATGATTAGCAAATGTCAACAATGAAATAAGTGTATCTAGAAAATTGCTCATGAAATAAATGTAATATAAAAAATAAAAATAAAAAGTAATAAGTTTGGGAGGGAAAAATTATGTTAGTGGGGATTGCTTTAGTATAGATACTAAATAATCCCCGAGCAAATGCTCAATTTTTAAAAAAATACGAAAATATTGTACTCAGTATGTAAAATCTAAACTTATCTTTTTTCAATGTGATTATTATTTCATAATAAAATTTTACTTGTGATAATAAATAGAATTACATATGTATATCAATTAATAAATGCTTAAAAGTACATTTCTTAACCTTAATTAAATGTTTTCTTACATTTTTTATGCAATTATATTAATTAATAATAATATAATAAATAATAAATAAGGAAGGGATGAGAGAGAAATTTGGGAGGGAAAACATAAAGGGGTGGGGATTGCTTTCGTAATATAAGATAGATAGGCAAGGCTTAAAATGGGATCTACAGCATCCTTAAAGAAGTGCGGTAGCGACTTCCTCTACTCATTTCGAGTATAAACACACAACTCCAGGCATACTCACAATATGAAAAAGTAAAAATTCAATTCTAGCAAACAAATAGAGCCGCCATTAAATTGTACCCCCCCCCCCCGGAGCAGAGGGACCGGACCAAGTCCGGCTCGGCGACGCCCCGACTTCCGTACACATATTAAACAACAACGAGTCATGTACGAGTCGTGTCACAGTCTGATATAGCCAGTGGCCATTTCTTAGGCGTTGTAATGTCAAAATGGTTGTAAACTAGAATCGTTTCGGCTTTATGTCTTTTGCATTGCACAATTGTAAACGAGCACCAAAACTCGTAATTCGCCTTTAAAAAATCGAAAAATTAAAAAAAAAATCCGACAACAAAAAATCCAAAAAAAAGAAAAAAATGAATTAAAAAACGAGCAAACAAAATGATGAAAAAAATTTAAGGCGAAAAACGAATTTTGGCGCTCTTGCATTTCCATTTTGAGTTAGTCAATAGGCAAGGAATGATGACTATTAGGCAATGCATTGTGTCTAGTCAGGGAAGCAAGTCATGCATTGTTTTCCAAAAATCGAGTCTAATACACTCTCATGCAAGATAGAGTCGTCTACATGGCAACTTCGTAGATCGGCAAGGCTAGCTCGAGGGGAACCACCACTTCCTATTCCTTTGCACAAAAGGAACGTTCAGCACCTAAAGTCTAGGTCCTATAATTCCTCACCTCGAAAAATGGATGAAGAAGGCAGCACCATGCGTGACAACACTGAAATGCGATCCTCCATTAACACCATGCATACAAGGCTTGCTTTACTCAAGTAGACAATTGCCCCGCAATTCAACCTAGTCAACATGGTTCTTAACAATATGGCTAATGAACTTGAGGTCCTCAAATCTAAGGTGCACTCATTAGAAGTGTAGGACGTGGGCCGCGCCCTCGCGTATAGCGGGCGCGCGGCTTGGTACTACATCGAGGTGCTTGTGCGTGGGCTTGAGCCACGGATCCCGCACGTGAGTGCGTTGGGGTAGTGTTGTCGAGTAAGGGGAGTCGCCACCGTGCCTAGAAAGGTTATTCACGGACGCCCGAAACGTTGGTGCCAAAACAATGGCCCCACGTCCAATCAAGTAACCAGTCGTGGGTTCGGGGACATGGTACGGATTGAATCAGTAACCCAATCCGCCCGCATGTAGCGGCCTCTACTCGGTCTCATTGTAATTCCATTAAACACGATTTATTGGATGCACACAACTTACATATTCGTAACCTTATTAGCGCACTAGCCCTAAAATTACTAAGTGATGTTTCTATTATGCACAAGAGACTACCTAACCTAGAAATTGTGACCACTTTGTATTAATCATGTTAAAACGGTGCCTAAAAACCGGTTGTCCATAGTTAATCTGACTTTAAAGTGATTCACATAATTTCCGGTCTTTGTTTAGCAAAATATATACAAATTATACAACAATGACAATATGAAGTATATGAACTTCAAAATATATATACAAACTCATCTTACCCTAAATCTGCAAACAAAACAAAGGTTAGTTTGTAAAACGAAGCGAAACGAATCTTCCGCCTTGAATCGCTATATAAAGACAAATAAAACAATTGTTAGTTCATGATGAAAAACGAGCGCAATGAATCTTTCGCCTTGAATCGCTATACAAGGATAAGAAATCGTTAGTATTGACAAGTGATAATAATAATGAAAATGAAATGAAAAGAACGAAAACCAAAACAATGAAAACATTGAAAACATTATGAAAATCCTACATATTTACATGAGACGATTCAAAGTCGGTTTCTACATTGTGTAAATTACATTAGAACTCATAATAATGGTTAATCAAGTTAAAAGAAAGTGAAAGAGAATTATTGGTGAGTAATCTCAGAATTCAACCTTGTTTTCGCTTGTCAAAACGAATCGAAAGAACGCAAAAGACTCGTGTTTATGTGTATTTGTGAAAGAGTTTTGTGAATGAGAGAGAGAATGCAAATACGTATGTGAATTTGAGTATGCTTAGATCGAAGTTGGAAGTTGGAAGTCGAAAATCGTGTTGAAAATCGTGTGTTCTCGAATGAGGCAAGGCTCGTATTTATAGGCACGGAGGAATATTGAGGAGCGTATATACGCTGAGGAGCAGCGTATATACGCTCAAAGGCAGCGTATATACGCTGCTCCTCAGCGTATATACGCTCCTCAAAGGCAGCGTATATAAACCCTGCGTATATACGCTCCTAGGAGCGTATATACGCAGGCTTCTGCGTATATATTTTTTCCAAAAATCTGAAATATTTTAATTCGGAATAATTCTTTGCCATACGTCTCGATTTTCTAAGATTACGGATTATTCTAGACGCCTCCTTTCGCAAGAAAGTATGTTTCTAGGAGATTCTAGAACATTCCGCGTATTTTCTAATTATTCATGTATTTTCTGCGTATTCTGCGTATTTAAACATTGCAAAATTCATAGAAAATCATAGAAAAATCAGAAAAATAATTTAAAAATACTGGCGGATTCAGAAAAATGTGACGAACATGATGAGAAACAAAAAGCATGAGAATCGCCAGCGTAACTTGTTTGAAAACCTTTGAGATTATCGAGAAAACCGAAAGAAAATATTTTTGCCTCGTATTTGACCTTTGACTCATAATTTCGAGTGTGACTTGACTTCACATATTTCGAGCTTCATTACGAGTTCAATTGCGTTTTTTCGAGTTCGAATTAATTGCGACATGTGGTATACTTCATCATTGATTACTCATTTGGGGAGACATTTTTAGGTGTCTACAAGAAGCAACGAACAAAGAGCTAGCACAACAAACCATTGGTGGCCCTTCACCAATCAAGACTGAAAATGGGGGACGACCAAGATTTTGAAATAGACGCAAGTACCCTACTTTGGGGATGAGCAACAAGCAAACATTTGAACAATTCTTCGCTCAAGGCTTAATCACTCCAGTGGGTCCAACTCCAGATCCACCAATTGACAAGAGGTCCACAAAGTGGGACAAGAGCAAGATATTGTAAGTACCATTGTGGCCATGGTCACACTACCAAAGAGTTCATTTCTTTGAAGGATCGCATACAAGACATGGTTGATGACGGCCATCTCCGTATCCTTCTTGAGGGTAAGAAGTCTAGCATCTGAAGCAAAGAAGTCATTCACATCAGTCGCAGTTCATAACAAAAGACGAAATGAGTAAGAGTCAATAAAGTTTTAGCATAGGTTGAGTCGGAGAGTCCCTCCCCCTAGATTCACATTTTCCTTTCTTTTGCTTTTTGTCGAGTCTATGTCAATTAGGAATTAAGTCTTGTCATCTCATTAGCCTCGCATAATAATAAAAGTTCTTTTCCTTTTTACACTATTTTCTTAGCCTTTCATGTGCTTCGACTTCAATGATAAAATATTGATCAACACATGACCTCGCAAAAAACATAAAATAATGGAAAAATGAAAAAAATAGAAATAAATTAGACATGCTCGGAAGGCCTTCCTTCATAACTCCACAAAAATATCCTTCTCCCTCCATGCACCCTATCACAAGTACAAAACAAAGCAAAATCCCTTGCAACCACTTTGAGCTTTCTTATGCAAACAAACACAAGAAGCTGATCTGATTTCTTTTACACCTACATCTTCCTACCCTCCATAGTGCCAAAGAGACACGAAGCAAAGCAATACAAAGTTGAAACCAAAGACAAGATGTGGTTTAGACAATACAAAGAAAGAAAAAAAAAGAAGAGAGAAAGCCAAAAAAAAAGTCAAAAAAAAAACTTTCAGCAACAAAGAGTGATAAAGTCTAGCCCAACTTCACACCTTGCAAAGTTCACAAAAAAGGAAATCAAAGCAAAAGCAAAGGCAAATATGCATTACAGCAAGTTTGCCAAAAGCCTCACACACCACACCAAGCCTACATTACAACCTAAAAAGCCCTCTCCAAATGAGCATTGTCTTAGCCTAGATCGACCGATTCCCCACAAGGTTTCATCCTAGGCAAAATGGGGCATCACTTGCACACACGACCTCACGAACTACGATCGGTCTGATTCCACTTGGATACATATGTAGCCTCTTCACGAGGTTCGACCAAATTAATAAAAAAACAAAGAGTGCATTTTCATCATCGTGTTAGTTTGATTTTTCTAGAAGTTTGAAGAATTACTTCTCTTTAGTCTAGAACTTGACATAGGCTCAAGTTTGAACCTACATCTCTTAACCAACCATAAAAATCCTCTCATCTTGTCACCCCTACTCACAAATTGTGTCTTTTTTGTTTTGTAGATCCCTAGCCTTTCTTTCTACAACCCGTTAGGACTCTCTTACTCATCCTAATGCAACCATGTAGTCAGGATCTTGCTTATGTAGTCAAAGTTGCACATCAGTCAGCTCCAACAAGCCGTGGGGGCTTTGCTTCAGCAGTGTCATGTCTTGCATAACATAAACTCTACTTCTCAAAGTGTGGGGGGCTTGCATCAACAAAAATGTCCTCACTACTTGTTCCTTTCCCGAAGGAGCAGAAAAATTCAAGTTCTTGACTTGAGTGGAAGTGATCACAACCAAATTTAAAATTAGTAAATATGGCACATCAATGGTAACTCCAATAAGGTTGGGGGCTTGCAGCATCACTATAGTCTCCGCACATGCAATTGACTATACAAAGCAAGGTCACAGTTCGTTGAGAGCTTTACATTGACATAAGGCTTCTCATTCCTACAACACGCTCTCTGCCCGAGAGAGCACCAAACTTAAGTTCCTGACTTAAGCATACATCATGGCCAGCCTTAAGCATGCATCCAAAATCGAATGCACCACCACTTGTGCCCAATAAGTTTTGCATTAATCTTCATAGTACCACTCGAAGTCATTCGGGGCTTACAACAAAAGAAACAAGCTCCTTACATTTGAAGTACATTCAACTTTAGCAGATCAAGTACCTTGTGCACTTCCTATGTCGAGAACATGTTCGCCACCATGCTCGACTAATGCCATGCTCTCCAACAAGCCACAAACTTAAGTTCATGACTTGAGTCAGCATCGTGTCTCGACAGATCAAAACCTGGGGGCCCATAGTAGAATTGGAGGAGCTACATGAAGCCCATGCAGCACTATACGTGGAAGGATCCATGAAGATTCAGTAACACACTAAGTCCAAGTCCTTGCCGACCTTACAACAAATGCTAATCATCACAACACCGCAAAAGGCACCAAACATTAAAGCTTCCACCACCGCAAAGGGTCATCTACAACACCTTCACAACGCAAGAGACCCTTCTTCATAATTTGGGAGGCTACCATTGCACTAATGATACCCACTCAATGCCTCTTTCAACACGGTTCGCAAAGGAAGCTTTCATGTCAACATGTCGGGGGCTTGAACCCAAAACTTTAGTCAAGAAGGCTACATCTTGCATGTATTTCAAAAACTACATTAACATGTATTTGCTTCCTTGATTGAATGTTTAATAAAAGTCATTGCATTACACAAAATCATTACACTGTAGTCTTTGCATACTAGGTCTAAGCTGAGTTGACTTTTGAGTCCATAGTCAAAACACAAAAATTGCAAAAGAGTCAAGTCATTGCATCATATAAGTTGCATGCAAAGAGTTAGTCAGCTCACAAAAGCACCAATGCAAAGTCAAGCAAGTCAACTCAACACTAAGGAGTCTAAGCGAGTCCTAAAACAAATGAATGCAATGTTTGCTGGTACATCGCCAGGGGGGTTAACCCCAAAGCGAAGCTAATCGCTTTATCACTAGCATCTAACGACTCAACAAAGTCAAGTTCCGTTAAGCTACAGTCCATCATCTCACATCAACAATGGGTCAGGGTATCTACGCAGGCATTAGGCTCCTGGCCTAGCAAACAAGGACTGGTTTCGTGAGCCAAACACAACGTGCTGGGGGGCTAACCTCTAGACATCAAGTGGCTTTGCAGAAAAATCATTAAGTGGACATAGACACAAGTGCATGAATGCCCTATTCCTTCTTAAATTCAAAGCACCAGCATTACAAAACGTCTTGCCATGATAACCATGCATTTGAAAGGAACAATTACCACAATCCAAAGTAGAGAAGAAACAAATGTCAAAGCAAGAATCAAAATTATAGAATCCTTAGTCGAGGTACAGCAATTCCCAACAATAACTTTACTATCTAGTACACAACATTAAGTGAAAAGTCTTTCTTGATGGCATAGCGGAAGGAGAGATGAGCAGGCACCACAAAAAAATATCGTTATACGCAACGTTAAGTTTCCTAGAAGGTGCCACCAGAAAGGAATCAAGAAGGAATAAGCAGATCAAGCGGGCATGAGAAAACAATTAAGAAGGTTTTCTTGACGGCGACACCGAAAAGAAGTTAAGCAGGCATAGGCAGATCAAGTAAAGCAAACAAAGGATACAAGCAGCATTCTCTTAGACAGAAGCACTGAAGAGGAGGTAATCTTGGACAGGGGCGTCGAAAGAGATTGACTATTAAAGATTTTCTGGACGACTAGTCGAGAAGAGATTAAGCTCAAGTTGGATTTTCAAGAGAGGATGAAGGTGTATAAAGAGGTTGTGCTCTCTCACAATAAAGAGGTAGTGCTCTCTCACAATGAAGAGGTAGTGCTCTCTCACAATGAAGAGTATGTGCTCTCTCACGATGGTMCTAAAGAGTTTGTGCTCTCTCACATAAAGAGGTTGTGCTCWCTCACAARGAAYAGTRCGTGCTCTCTCACGATGGTACCAAAGAGGTTGTGCTCTATCACATCAAGAGTTCGTGCTCTCTTATAATAAAGAGGTTGTGCACTATCACAATGAAGAAGAGGTTGTGCTCTCTCACAATAAAGAGTTCGTGCTCTCTCACGATGGTGCTAAAGAGTATGTGCTCTCCCACAATGAAGAGTTCGTGCTCTCTCACAATGGTADCAAAGAGGTTGTGCTCCATCACATCCAAAGTTTGTGCTCTCTCATAATAAYGAGGTTGTGATCTCTAACAARGAAGAAGAGGTTGTGCTCACTCACAATAAAGAGTTCGTGCTCACTCACGATGGTGCTAAAGAGTTTGTGTTCTCTCACAATAAAGAGTTTGTGCTCTCTCACAATAAAGAGTTTGTGCTCTCTCATAATAAAGAGGTTGTGCTCTCTCACAATGAAGAGGTTTATGCTCTCTCATAATGAAAAG
>SNQN01008057.1:0-30776 GCA_008642245.1 Bassia scoparia | reverse complement strand
AAATTATACTCGAATATCAATCATATGACAATAATAACGATGTAGAATTGAATATTAAACAAACTTTATACTCAATAATTAACCCAAGATTTATAATTTAGTCCAAGTTTAAATAAGATTCAAGATCATAGTATTGATAATAATATAGCAATTCAAAGTAATACAAAAGAAGGGTGGAGAATATATCACTTATACTCATACAAACATCTTCGGGAAATCGAAATTTGTACTCACGATTCCTTGCTCCAATTGCACAACTAAGAATGCATGATCGCTTCCTAAAACTCACTTGTCTCTCAAACCCTAAAAATCTGACTATGCGGACATACTTCTCGTGACTAAATTGTGTTGTTTCGTATCCACTATACGAGTATATATATACACAGACTATATTATTCTTATATCTATGCAGTTCGGATTTTCTTGTTGTTATTGTTGCGTGATATTTGCTGTGTGTTATTTGTTGTACGTGAGTTGTTGTCAGCAACTTGCAAATCCCATCTTTATCTTCTTTTATCTTCTTTTGAATTTTTTTTATTTTTAATTTCTTCTCTTCTTGCCCAATATAATAAGAAACTCACGTATGAGTTTAAATCCTTCATTTTGTTTTTCTTTAGGCTACTTGACTTTTCCTTCGTGCCTTCTTCTCTTTGTTTGCTAAGCACACTTCAAGTTCCTCCTTTTTTCCTATCAAAAACACACAACATAGTATTAAGTATTAAATATTATAAAAATAGCTATAAAATAAAAAAATGATATAAAATAATACCTAAAATAATAAATGTAACTAATTTAATAAAATAACTAATATAGAGAGATTAAAAGACTAATATTAGGGACTAAAAATATGACATATTATGCACTTATTAGTAAGTACACAACTTATTTAAACAAGTAGCAGTACTTGTATCATCATGAGTACACAACTGATTTAAACGGCTTATTTGCCCACACTTGAACGTTCAACAACACACCAAGTTATGGTTTACAAACACGGTTCATGTGTATAGTTCTACCACATAAATAATCACTTACCCACACTTGTTATGCCTTTGCATTAACAAATTTTCCACCATCATTAGCATGACTTTTGAAACACAATTTAGCCACAATTGGTGTACGATCCACCTTCTTCTCCTATTCACAATATACATTAATGAAGACATAAATATGCAAGTCTCATATGGAAACACCCTATTATTAATTGTTTATAATAATATAAAAATATAAAGTAATAAGATAAGTTTGAATTTACCAGTTTTAACTTCCATTCTTTTGCTGAAATGAAATCTTGGCGATGGTGAGCCTTTTGGCAAGCATTACTCGTTCTATTTTTAAAACATTGGCTCAATTTGTTTTTAAAATATTCCTTCATGAGATCTTTCAAACGTTCCCTAATGGTCGGAGCACACCATGCAGCACCATATTTTTCATCTTTGCAAACTTTACATACTTTGTACTATGTTTGTGAGGCGTCTACAACACTTTGATCGCCAATCTTTCTTAACCAACCAAACAATTGATGAATCCCAAGAGAACTCTTGATTCATATGAACATAGAAAAATTGAGCAAAATAACAAGATTGTGAGCTGATAAAAATAAATAGTTAAAAGAAATTTGAAAACAAAAACCATCCCCTAAAAGATCGCACAGCATGTAAAACTCGACAATTACATAGTGCAATAATCATTTAATAAAAATCGACAATCGTAGGCAAATTGATTAACCCCCTAAGAGTCTAATATGACACACACAAATGAGATTTGAAAAATCGACACAAATCAAAGTCTTTTACAAAGGACCCAACAATTTAAGATGATTCAACACRTGTCTTCTTGAGAAAACCATCTTCTTTATTGATTGTTTGGTTTGTTTCTTTGTCAATTGAATCACATATGTGTTGAGTTCCTACCTTGACTTTTGAATGATGGCAAACCACATTGAACTATATATGTATGCAAGTTTCTGTTTGCATGTGCAGGTACAAAGTCACAAGTTCAATGAATGTAAAGACGAAGCTTGTGAAGCTAAGTCTTGAAGTTTGCATGAAAACCAAGTATACAAGAGACATAGTTTTAGGTCTTAGATGCGATGTTAGTGGTATTTGGATTTATTAAATGCACTATAAAGGTTAAGTTARAGAGATGAGCTAGTTGTATATGATATGGAACTTTGGTTGYTCATTATATACAACTACAAGTAAACTGAGTTGACTGGAAYMGTTTGAGAACAGTTTCAAACYAGTCCTCTCAAGTTTACTTCTTAMCATCCATCTTTTTGGAAATTTTATTTCTGTGCAAAAATGATTTTGAAAATACACGGATGGTTAGGGTTTCGTACAAGGAAGATATCTTAAGTATGACAAGTGTGTTATAGTATATTGTACTGATTTTATTTGATAACAAATAAAATCAGTTGAGAATATTTTTCGTGGATTATTACCATTATCCCAAGGAAAAGATTCTCACRCGATATTCTATAACATGCAAAGCCAAAGGCTTACTTAAGGTAGCTTGCTTGTATCTAAACCCTAACACTTTTGCATGAGCCATTTTCGAAAAATCAGAACGACAAAAGTTCTCTCTCACAAAGCTTGATCTAGCATTAATCCGATACCACATTAAGAACTTAATTTACTCTCATTCTAAGTAGTAAGGCTATTTGTATTTGAGAGACAAAGGATTGTCATTTGAGTAGATTGTGAGTTCAGTTTGCTAGGGAATTTGATCAGGGATCAGGTTCATTTGAATCACCATAGTTGGTGGTTGAGTCAAACTTCCATAAGTGGAAGTTGGGGGATCTTTTGTGCATAGGTGCATAATTAGATCGAGTGTATTCTTTTGTTATTATGAGTTGATTAATAAAAGAGTGAGTGAGTGGAGGACGTAGACTTATTAGAAGTTGAACCTCATTAAATCTTTATGTTGTTTATTTCTCGCATTTATTTTTCCGTTGCATAAGGACTGGTTCTATACTGGTCTCAATCAACCGAAAAATTTACAACACTTGTTCAATATTTAATTCACCCCACCTCTTGAGTATAACTTGCACTTTCTATATGGTTGGTTGAGAATTTTGGGGGTTTTGTGATCTTTCTTTATATCTTGTTTTTAATTGGATTTCAATTGAAACATGAGTAGTAATAATCATTTTTGGTTGATACACCAAACAATCTCGTACTTAGGTGTAAATAAACAGTTCGTTAAGGGTTGTTAATTCTTTGTAGAAAGAAGAATTGTGATTAGTAATAAAGAAAAAAAGTGAGAATAGGGATATAATATACAAATTACCTACTCTCATTTGTTTTTGTTATCCAAATTTTGGGATATTTTTACCATGAGGAGGAAAAGTTAGTATCTTTTCGGATTCAATTCTTAATCCTCCGATCCCCTTCTTCAAACGATGAGATTTTTAAACATAGTTGGCAATTCCTTAGGCTGCTCAGCTTCCTCATTTAATTAGGTACTCTACTTTTGGTGTTAGGAATTCACCATTGCATTATTCTGCAGCTCAAGGCCATTATTCTATTGCATTATTCTGCATTAAGTACTAGTTGGCAAAATTGTATGCTCTATTATTAGAATGGTCTTTAGTACAATGGCAGTCTTTACTTTGTGCAATGTACTATAATATTGGCCGCATTGAACAGGCATACTCGATGTATTAGGCTCCTACTTGCAGACTATATTCCTAGCGTTTCTAACATTTGGAGTCTACATGTTTAATGCAATTACACAAAATAAGCCAATACCTTAAAAGCATTCCACCATCTTTGCCTCACTTCKARCGGAGTCTTACTCCAATTATAGTAYGGTCCCTTAAAGTATGTTTTATATGATGTCTCTAAAACTACTTTAACTCTACAGCATGATTGTCGAACCTATAATGAAAATGACAATCCATATTCCAATTAATTAGAGGAACAAAATAATTTCTTGCTTATTAACTTAATAAACTCTACAATAAGAGATACTTAACTCACCAAAGATTATCGGGGTGCAAGACTAATTTTGCCTTAGGATTACCCGTCTCATCTGAGATACTTGCATCAATAAAACTATTACGGTCCACACTTCTCTCCATCTCACTTTCTTCATTACCGATAGTGTTCCAGTTGGTGTTATTGAATGCTGTTTGTGTAGGTTTTGAGTAGATGAAACTTGAGGATGATTTGTTGTGGGGTCATCTTCGTTTGTCCACTCAATCTCAAATGTTTGAATAGTTTGCGGTGTTAGTCGAATGATACCGCCACAACCATTTTTACCAYCTCTACACTTGACCATCTATCTGCATACATCATATACATAAATTCCACAAAGAACAATAGGTGTTAATTCATAATTATCAAAATAAATAATGAAATAACAAACCATTAAAAGTGACATTTGCATACATTAAGAGTMAAAAGACAAAAAAAAAGCGTACAAGAAAACAAATTGAATACAACTTAATAACATCAAATAAGTCTGCCTAAGTCATCACTATATTTCTTCATCATCTTCTTCTTCGTCCTCCTCCTTAGTATCATCATCTCCGAACTCTTCTTCATCATCCTCATCTTCTTCCTCCTCCTCCTCCTCCTCCCCCCATCTCCTTCGTTTCCTTGTTCAATGAGGACTTCATATTCAAGATCCCACAATAAACCATCATCTTCATCATTTTTCCCTACTTTTGAAAGTAATGGAGAATTATCATTGCCCTATTCCTGAAATGCCATTTCATCCAATGGGGCATTAATAGTTCCTCTAGGCTTGATATAGAAAACATATAACCATGGATTTCTTTTGCTTTTAGTAGTAAGACATGGTGCAAACACTAGTGGAAAAATCGATAAATAATACCATGCAAATGCTTCGGGTTCTAAGAAACACGTAGCCTTTAGTGAGAAATGCTTCGGGGATTTAAAACCCGTATCATTTAAAAATATATGCTTCGTGGTTCTATAGAGAAGAAGCCTTAAATTAGTCGAGTATCATTCATTTCCCTCCCCCAACTATTCAGCTAACCCTTAAAATTTGAAAATATAAAATAAAAATTAATATACAAAAAAACAAAAACCCAAAAGTCACAACAGCACTGCCAACCTTTTTTTTCTTGCTTTTCTTCCTCTTCGTTCCATCTCCTATCTCTCTCATACTTACTCTCAAATCTCAAACCTCAAACCTCACTCAATTCATCACATATACTTAGATTTACTTCACAAAACCACAAAATCCTTCACATTCACTCTCAAATTTTCGATTTTAAACCCAAATTTCTGGGTTTTGCGGTTCGCATATTTGGGGTTTTGGGGTGAGTTTACCTCAAAAATTCTAGGGTTTTTGGGCTCCAATTGTACGAATTTTTTGGGCTATTTGGTTCCAAATTTTTTTTGGGGGTTTTGTTGGGATCTTGTCACGAAAATCTGGAAGTTTTGGGGTGAATTTGGTTCGAATATTTTGGGGTTTTTGGGAGCTGTTTGAGTTCGAATATTAAAGCATGAATTTTTGATTAACTATTTCTGATTTTGTTGAGTTAATTGTTGTTGTTTTTGGGTTGATTTCACCTTAGTTAATCTAATTAACTCAAAWTCACAAATTTAACTTGATTTTTTTCAATTTCAGTTGATATTTGTTGTGTTTCGGACATTGGGCTACCACTGTCGCTATTTTGGAACCCGTACCACCACCTTTGATCCTCCGGCAACCAAACTCCCCACCCCGTTGCCAGTTCAAGGTATGTTTAAATTTTTTTCTTTTAAATTTCAGTTTCGTTTGATAGTTATTGTTCTTATTGTTTCTTTGGTGTTGTTGTTTGGTAGTTGTTTGGGGCTTGAGCAAGAGTTACGCATGAGTTAGCATTACTATTGCAAATTTGAGCCTGAATTTCCATCTTTCTTGAATTGTGATTTGAACTTGTGGTTAAGTTGTAAATTTTGAGCTGAATGTGGCATTCTATTAGTTGTGTTACTTTTTGTTTGCATTTTTATCAAATGGGTTTTGTAGGGTTCAATTTTGTTGTAATATACTCCTAAAGATTGAAATTTAGTCCGATTGTCATTCAAATACTTGTTTACTGCTTCATTTTCTTCTAATTTTTGATACAAAAGCATATAAGTCATATTTGTTGTCTTGTTTTGTATTTTTGTAGGTAAAGGTAAAGCTAAAGGAACGAGTAAAGCCTACAAGGGATAACGGGCGCATTTGCATTAAGTTTCCTTCATTAGGAGTTAGTTCAATGTGTAAATAATGTATAGTATTAGCATCCATTAATTTGTATTGTACAAATATTTGTATAGCAATGCAATTTTAATATTAATAATACTAATAATTTCAATAATTTAATTATATGATTAAAATTTAAAATTTTAGTTTTTTTCGATTTTTAAGCTCTCAAATGCCTCAGGCATTAATAAAACTCGAAGCAGTTACTGGCATAAATGCTTCGTTGTTTTTAGAAGCCCGAAGCATTTAACCTCACAAATGCCTCGGGGTTTTCTAAAACCCGAAGCATTTGTGAATTTAAATGCCTCAGGCATGTCCGAGGCATTTGTGAAATGAGTTGCAGCGACGTCTGCTTGTAATGCAGGCTAGGCCCGAGGCAGCAGCTCTTTTTTGGCCCGAGGGAGATGTCCTTTTTTCCACTAGTGAAAATACACTTGATCAACTTGATATGCCAAAACGAATGGATCGTACTTTGAATATTTCCTCATTTGATTGACCTCTATAAGTTTATATTTTGAATGCATCCTAGTACATTGTTGTACTAGGTCACACCATTCACATTTAAACAAGATTGTTCTATACCTCTTCTTAGCCCCAATGTAAACCAACTAATTGATCTCTTGAAGAACTCCAAAATAATCATTTCCTTCAACTCCCTTAACACAAACACCATAGTTTGAAGTTTAATTATTGTAGATACATACATTTGTCCCTAGCCCAAAACGGACAATGATAAAACACCCCTCGCAACACACAAGTCAAATCGAGAGAGTTAGGACCCTGACACACCCTAAAAAAGGCAAGTTCCCTTACATCGGGCACCTCTTCCAGGCATTTAGCACCTCAAAAAGTAAGTTTTAATTTTCAAATAATTTTAACTTATTTTTGGACATTTTTCTAGAATTTTTCAGAATTTTTCTAAGCATTTTTGGCAATTTTCGGAATTTTCAACGATTTCATTAATTTTGCGATAATTAATTAAATTATGAAAACAATTCTAAAATTCACAAAATTTTAGAAAAACACACTATTTTTCACAAGGAATTTTTACATATTTTTTTCATAATTTTTCGATTTATGGTTTAATATTCATGAATTTCTTAAGCAAAAACGCAAACCGAGCAAAGCGGGCCATCCTGGGAAATTTCGCCTCGAGACACGCGTCCCGAGGTAGCCGAAAATCCCGAGCATTGTGGTAATATAAGCCATAAACGCAATAATATCAACTATGATCATATAAAATCATGTATATATTTTAAATTTATATTTTTTATTTTTAAATCTATATTAAATAGGACAATATGGTTGGGGTAAAACAAGATCGTAGGCAGGTAAATTTCTTTGTGCGGGAATTTGGATCTCTGATGCTGAAAGGTTGAAGTGAGTGTGGAGATGTGAAGGTTATGCTATGCTTTGGGTGCTAGAGGAGCCTGAAGAGGTACTGTTTGCATTACATACAAGAAGCTGAGAGGTAAAAGAGGAAGGACTTTGGCTTTTCGAAAATGCAAATAGAGGATTATTTGTATCAAAAGGGTCTACATTTACCTCTCGATGGTAAGAGGCTGGATAGTATGAAGAAGGAGGATTGGAGAGTGCTAGATAGACAAACACTTGGTGTGATTAGGTTGACTTTAAGATAGAGCATTGCTTATGGGGTTAAGGACATAACTACGACAGAGGAGGTGCTTCAAACATTGTTGAATATGTATGAAAAGCCCTCGACCATTGATTTGTATTGGTTATATGGTGTTTTCCCTTGTCTTTCTCTTGTCTTTTCATTGTGGTTATAGGCCTTAAATAGCCAATTTGCTACTAATATAATTGGTCTAGAGTTTGAATGAGTTTCACGTTGCATTCATTGATTTGAATATATTTTGGACTCATTTGGGACGCTACAGAGTTATAAAGGAGTAGCACACGTGGCTGGGAATAAAGAGGAAAGGAGAAAGAGCTCAGAAAAGGAAGATCGAGCCATAACCGGTCGGTTAGTGAACTGACCGGTTCAAACTACTGATCCAATTTTTCTATTTTGTGTCCAAGGCCATTTGTTGTAGGATATGATTGTAATTCCGAGCAAGCCTTATTATCTTTCTTTAAGGGATATTTAAGGGGAGAAATCCTAATTTGTAAACTTCCTTTTCATATTATTAGATTAATTTAGAAGTAGATTACATATTCTCTCTCAAGAACCCTAGTTTGTGTGTTTTTTTCAATACAATTTGCAATTCAATAAAACTGATCATTCGTTCGTCAATTCTCTTCGTACTTTTGGTAATTAATCATCCTTTAATCTCTTTTATTATTGCTTTTAATTTATTTATGTTTTTAATTATGTTTTCCCCAATCGCTATTACTATGTTTAATTCAATTATGTGTGAGTAGTTTAATTTCTAAGGCGATTGGGGATCTATAGCAATATGATTAGCATAATTTTGGTTTGATGCAATTCTGAATTTGGCATTTAATCAAATTCATGTTAGATTGTTCTTCATGTATGTTAATCAATTTTGTAGGGCCCGACTTAATTGCTTAATTTGATTAGTCACGAGTCTCTAGATCTAGCGTTTGAGACTTAGCACCATATCTACGTCAACAAGTAGAACAAGAGTATCCTAGGTCGAGAGATACAGTTAGGAGTAGTTCTATGGTTCATTCAATTAGAGAGAACTTTGACCCTATGTTGATTATGCCTTGTAATGATTTGTTAATACCAATTTGTTGCTAATTAATGCTATAGTGAACCATAGCCTTAGATTCTTAGTCATATAGTTTATCTCTCTTAATAATCGTACTTGTTAGTCTTAGTTTAATTCAATCACCATTCAAAGGACCTTTTATTAGTTTAGATGCTTATATTCGATTGATCAATATTTATTGCTTCTTCGTGGATTTGATCCTGTTACCACTAGCTACATAGTTAGTCTTGATAGGTACGCGACAAGCCTGTCAAATTTTGGCGTCGTTGCCGGGGAAGCGGCATTGTTTTATTGATTAATTGTTTGAGTCTGAACTATTTTTCTTTTCTTTTTGTCTTGAAGAACAATTTGTTGTTCTTCGGGACAGTACATACGATCGTTGTAGTTTGCTTTTGTTTATGCGCAGGTCTTCCCGAACTGAGGATTTGTTTCGTTACGACCCAGAGGTGGAGTAAACGTATCATAGACGAAAGAACTTCTCTCTAGGCGATTGGATTTCTCATATTCTTCCGTCTCTTGTCAGTTTTTGAATCCCTTGTACGAAACTAATTTAAGGGAGGAGGAGTCACATTCAGTGAGCAACGAAGTAGTCCATTCTGCTTTTGATCCCGAAGAGATGGCAGCACAACAAGAACGCTCTCTTATAAACTACTCTCAGCCTAGTCGGAACGAAATTCCGACAAGTCCGACCATGCCTACTCTGGAGGCAACTAACTTTGAAATCAAGCTTGCGCTGTTGAACATGATTGAGCTCAACTAGTTTGGAGGAAATGCGACTAAGGATCCTAACTTGCATATCTTAAATTTCCTCCAATATTGTGGCAATATTAAGCATGCTAGAGTTGAGCCAGATCAACTACGTGTTATGTTGTTCCCTTTTTCACTACGGGATAGAGCTCGACTGTGGTTGAACAGTCTTGATCTAGATTCTCATGCAGCATGGGATGCACTCTCTTGCTTTCTATAAGAGGTATTATCCTCTAGAGAAGACTGCACAAATGAGGAGTCAAATCACTAACTTCAAGCAGGAGTTTGATGAGACTCTACATGAGGCATGGGAGCGCTACAAAGRGCTACATCGAGTCTGTCCTCATCATGGGTTAGAGAAGTGGCTCTTGGTCTAGACTTTCTWYAATGKTTTGAACAGTGAATCTTRTATTATTCTCGATTCWGCAGCAAATAGGAGGTTCATGAATCAAACGGTTAATGTTGGWTGGWAATTGATTGAGGAGATGGCCAATCATAATGCTCAATATGGAAATCCTCGAGGCTCGATCAAGAAGGGTGGCAAGCATGAGGTTGATCAAATGACTCTATTGGCTCATATTGCACAAACCAGTCAGCCAACTTCAGTTGCAGCTATATCAAGGTCGAATGAGATTTATTGCGACAATTGTGGAATGATGGGACATCTTGCTCATGGGTGTCACACTTCGATGGAGCAAGTAAACACATTTCAAATGCATCGTGCTAATCATCCATACTCTAATACTTACAATAAGGCATTAGAAATCATCCATATTTTTTCGCATAAGAGTACTAATGTGCTTAATCCTCCATCAGCTCCATAGCAGCCTCCACAACAACAACAACAGTATCAGCCCCGCTATCAGCCTCTTCATTAGAAACAACAATACAATCAGCAGTATAATCTGCCACAGCCGCATTCACCGTAGGCTCCGACGATTAATCTAGCCTTGGCCGAAATTAAGAACATGATGATGCAATTCCAATGGGATCTTCAGTCTGTAGTCGCTCACAACAAGCAATTGGATACACAAATGGCGCAATTGGCTGCTTCTACGGCATAGCGACAATAGGGAGTCCTTCCTTCGCAACCATAGCAACCGAATGATAGTGTCAATGAGATCACCCTTCGCGGTGGCACTAGTTACGTAGGTCCACCCATGCCTACAACTGATGATGGCCCTATTAGTGCGTCCAAGGAAGCTAACAAAGAAGTTGACAAGGTAGTTGACAAAGAAGCCGAAAAGGAAGTTGAAAAGGCGGAGGAGGTAGTGAAAACACCTCATATTGTGGTGCCACCCATTTAGCTACCTTTCCTAGCTAGAATTGCTAAGAAGAAGCAGGATCAATAATTCAGCAAGTTCCTTAATGTGGTAAACAACCTTCAGGTATCTGTCCTTTTCACTGAGTTAGTAATTCAAGTGCCCTCTTATGCTAAGTTTTTGAGAGACATGTTGACTAAAAAGAGGGAATTTAATGCGGTGGAGACTGTTGCTTTTACTGAACAGTGTAGTGCTATAATATAGAATAAGTCTCCACCGAAATTGTAGGATCCTGGAAGTTTTTATATTCCATGTGATATCAGATCCTTACATATCAACAAGGAATTATGTGATTTAGGTGCCAGTGTTAGTGTTATGCCCTTGTTGATCTGTTATAAAGTTAACATGGGGGGATCTTAAATGCACAAGTATTACCCTTCAGATGGCTGATCATTCTGTAAAGTATCCTATGGGTATTTTAGAGGATGTTCTTGTGTGCGTGGGTAAGTTTTATATTCCTGTGGACTTTGTTGTACTCGACTTGGATGAGGATGCTCATATTCCGATCATCTTAGGGTGACACTTCCTTCATACGATAGGGGCAATCATAGATGTGAAGAATGGAAGGCTTACTTTGACTGTTGGAGATGACAAAGTTGTTTTCAATCTCTCTGGTGCACTTAAGAGTCCCATGTTAGAAGCTTCCTGTTTTAGTATCGATATAACTTATTTTATTGTACAGGATAACGTTCCTCGATCTCCTTCTAGAGATCTTATAGAGGACATTTTGTGTGTTGAGTCTCTTGTAGATGAAGGAGACCCTATGGTCCATTCTTTGGTCGTAACATTGGATGGCAAAGAGGAGAGCCGTAAGGCTAAGCTGTTACCACATCCTAGTTGTACAACTTCTGAGGTAACGAAACCTAAACTAAAACCCCTTCCCTCTAATTAGAAATATGTGTTCTTCGATGAGAATAAGATGTATCATGTGATCGTCAATGCTGAACTCGATGATGAACAGCTCAAAAAGCTGTTAGAAGTGTTGAGATTTCATAGAAAAAGCTCTTGGGTACAATATTGATGATCTCAAGGATATTAGCCCTGATTTTTTTGTATGCACAGAATTCATCCTGAGGAAGGCCATCGCCCTTGCATACAAGGCCAACGGAAGGTTAAACCTGAATATGCAAGAGGTGGTGAAGAAGGAGGTATTGAAATTGCTTGATGCAGGTATTATTTACCCCATTTCTGATTCTAAGTGGGTTAGTCCCGTTCAAGTTGTGCCTAAGAAGGGCGGGATGACAGTTGTTAAAAATGATAAGAATGAATTGATTCCCACTAGAATTGTGACAGGTTGGCCCATGTGTATTGACTTCAGGCGTCTTAATTTGGCCACTAAAAAGAATCACTTTCCCCTTCCCTTTATTGATTAGATGTTGGAGCGTTTGGCCTGCCATAAGTACTTTTGCTATTTGGATGGGTATTCGGGATTTAGGTAAATTCCGATTCACCATGAAGATCAGGAAAAGACTACTTTCACATGTCCCTATGGTACTTTTGCATATCGCAGGATGCTATTTGGATTATATAATGCTCTAGCAACTTTTCAGCGATGCATGATGAGTATCTTTTCCGAGTTCTTATAGTCTATTATGGAAGTTTTAATGGACGATTTTAGTGTGTATGGTTCTGACTATGATGCATGCTTGAATAATCCGTCAAAGGTTCTTAAAAGATGCGAAAAGGTAAGTCTTGTACTGAATTAGGAAAAGTGTCATTTTATGGTCATTGAAGGTGTAGTTCTTGATCATCTTGTAACGTCTAGGGGCATTCAAGTGGATAAGGCAAAAGTGAAAGTGGTAGAGCAACTTCCCCCTCTTGTTAATGTCAAAGGGGTGCGGAGTTTCCTTGGTCATGCGGGATTTTATCACTATTTTATCAAGGATTTCTCCAAGATTGCAAAGCCGTTTACACAATTGCTTTTGAAAGATGCCCCATTTGTCTTTATTGACGAGTGTCTTGAGTTTCTTAATAAGATAAAAACAGGCGTTGATTTCAGCTCCCATTGTGCAACCTCCTAATTATAGTCTTCCTTTCAAGATTATGTGCGATGCGAGTGACTATGCGATTAACACTATTTTATGCCAGAGCAAGGAGAAGGTCTTGCATGCTATCTACTACGCTAGCAAGACACTTGATGGAGCTCAAGTTCACTATGCCATCACAGAGGAGTTACTTGCTGTTTTGTATGCCCTTGATAAGTTTCGGACCTACCTAATAGGCTCGAAAGTCATTGTCTATACTGATCACGCAGCCCTGAAGTATCTCCTATTGAAGCAGGAAGCCAAGTCTCGGCTCATTTGTTGGATTCTCTTGCTCTAGGAGTTCGATCTTGAGATTCTTGATAAGAAGGGAGCAAAGAATTTTGTGGCCGATCACCTTTCGAGGCTTCGGTTTAATGACAAAGATCTTTCTTATGTTGATTATTCTTTTCCTGATGATCATCTTATGTCCGTGGATGCTGCCTCTCCATGGTTTGTCGATTACGTCAATTATTTTGTGGGTCATGTGTTGCCTGACGACTTGTCTTATTAGTAGAAGATGAAGTTTCTACATGATGTCAAGAAATACTTTTGGGATGATCCTGACTTGTTCAAGCAGTGTGCTGAGGACTTGTATCGTCGATGTGTTGTAGAGTATCAGATGAGTGGCATTCTCGATTGATGTCATAAGTCACCATTTGATGGTCATGTTGGACCATCAAAATCGGTGTTTAAGGTCTTGCAATCTGGCTCTTTTGGCCTCATCTTTTCAGAGATGCTAGATCTTTAGTGCTCTCATGTGATTCTTTTTAGCGGACGGGGAACATTTCTATGCGTCATGAGATGCCTCAAAATGTCATATTAGAGGTTGAGATTTTTGATGTGTGGGGTATTATTTATATGGGAATGTTTCCATCTTCTTATGGGAATCGTTTCATCCTTGTGACGGTTGATTATGTGTCTAAGTGGGTTGAAGCAATTGCATCTCCCACCAATGATGCTAAGGTGGTCTTGAAGGTGTTTAAGAAAATCATTTTTTCTCAATTTGGAGTCCCTCGAGCTGTCATTAGCGATGGTGGTTCTCATTTTCATGAGTAGCGCCTTCATACATTTTAATGTGTATTGGTTATATGGTGTTTTCCCTAGTCTTTTTCTTGTCTTTTCATTGCGGTTATAGGCCTTAAACGACCATTTTTGCTACTTATATCGTTGGTCTAGAGTTTGAATGAGTTTCAGGTTGCGTTCATTGATTTGAATATATTTTGGACTCATTTGGGACGCTACGGAGTCATAAAGGAGTAGCACACGTGGCTGGGAACGAAGTGGAAAGGAGAAAGAGCAAAGAAAAGGAAGACCGAGCCATAACCGGTCGGTTCAGTTGTAACCGACCGGTTCAAACTGTTGATACAATTTTTCTATTTTTTGTCCAAGGCCATTTAATGAAGAATACGATTGTAATTCTGAGCAAGCCTTATTATCTTTCTTTAAGGAATATTTAAGGGGTGAAATCCTAATTTGTAAACTACCTTTTCATATTATTAGATTAATTTAGAAGTAGATTACGTATTCTCTCTCAAGAACCCTAATTTGTGAGGTAAAATCAATACAATTTGCAATTCAATAAAGCTGATCATTCGTTCGTCAATTCTCTTCATACTTTTTGTAATTATTCATCCTTTAATCTCTTTTATTATTGCTATTAAATTATTTATGTTTTTAATTATGTTTTCCCCAATCGCTATTACTATGTTAATTCAATTATGTGCGAGTAGTTTAACTTCTAAGGCGATTGGGGATCTATATATAGCAATATGATTAGCATAATTTTGGTTTGATGCAATTCAATTTAATTTGGCAATTAATCAAATTCATGTTAGATTGTTGTTCATGTTAATCAATTTCGTCGGGCCCGATTTAATTGCTTAATTTGATCAGTCACGAGTCTCTAGATCTAGCGATTGAGACTTAGCACAAGATCTACGTCAACAAGTAGAATGAGACTATCCTAGGTCGAGAGATATGGTTAGGAGTAGTTCTATGGTTCATTCGATTCGAGAGAACTTTGACCCTATTTTGCTTGTGCCTTGTTATGATTTGTTGATACCAATTTGTTGCTAATTACTGCTATAGTGAATCATAGCCTTAGATTCTTTAGTCATATAGTTTATCTATCTTAATTATCGTACTTTTTAGTCTTAGTTTAATTCAATCACCATTCAAAGGACCTTTTATTATTTTAGATGCTTATATTCGATTGATCAATACTTGTTGCTTCTTCGTGGATTTGATCCTATTACCACTAGCTGCATAGTTAGTCTTGATAGGTATTTTCGATAGGCACGCGGCAAGCCTGTTATCCATTAATAAGGTGTACTTTTTTGCGTCGTTTGTTTGAGGTCTGGATGAATGACGGTGGTTCGGCCGCCGAACACATAAATGAGATTAGTTCAATTTTGTATCAACTATCATCAATTTATATCAGGTTTGGGATGAGGTGAAATACTTGATTTTGCGTTCTTCGTTACCTAGGTCATTGGATACGGTGGTTTCAGCTATAAGCAACTCTTCGGGGAATGAGATTTTTAAGAATGATGACATTAGAGACTTGATCCTAAGTGAGAGCTTGAGAAGGAACTCTTCGGGTGAGTCGTCAGGCGGTGCCTATTCTACTAAGGGAGGATGAGGAAGACAATCAAATGGTATCTCAAGGGGTAGATCGAAGAGTCTAGGGAGGAGTAAATCGAAAGGAAAATCCAGAACTGTGTGTTGGAATTGTGGTACAAAGGGACATACCAAACGAGAATGTCCAAATCCCAAGAAGAAGGGAGGCTTGGGGCAACGGAACATCGATGATGCGAGTTCATCGGTTGGTGTGACTTCTTGTGAGGATATCAGGGATGCCTTGGTTCTAAGCGTCGACAGTCTCGTTGAGAGCTGGATACTTGATACGAGTGTATCATTTCATTCTTCTCCGTGCAAAGAGTATTTGTTTTGCAGGTAAAGAGCACTTTGACTACTGTCTTACGAGAATTACATCTCTACAGACACAACCAAAGTGGGGGGCTTCTGTAGATACCTACATTTATCCTTCCATAAAGGCCAATGATATGACTATACCACATTGCAATTGGTCCAATTCTAAAGAACAACTGCATCAAACAATGCCCTAGAATCTCGATTTGCAAAGCCAGAGCACCTATTCTTGTCCAAAGCACCCTGAAAAATGAGATTTAATTTCAAAATAATTATAACTTGTTTTTAGACTTTTTCTAGAATTTTTCAGAATTTTTCTGGAGTTTTCTAAGCACTTTTGCAATTTTTCAAAGTGTTTGATAATTTAATTAATTTTGTAATAATTAATTAAAGTATCAAAATAGCTCCAAAAATTACGAAATTTTAACACAAAATACTATATTTTACAATAAATATTTACATATTTTTTCCATAATTTTTCGATTTGCGGATTAATATTTATGAATTTCTGAAGTAAAACACAAAATCGAGCGAAATGGAACATTCCGACAGCTTCCAAGGACGTGGATTGCTCCCCAAGCATGTCCACGTTCTTCCCCTAGCTTCTCATGCAAGTTGGATTCCCGTACAAGCCCCAAATCAATTTTTACCAAAACCAAAACCGACAAAATAAACTATTTTAGGCAATTTCGCACCAGTCGAAGGAGAAAAATACTAGGCGCAATTACGCCCAGATTTGGGCGTAATTTCACCCAGTTTCTTGCCTTTATGAACCCAACATCGGTTCATTGGCAAATTTTCTCCACCTTTTGGCACGTCCATACTCTCTCCCTTTGTTCCATAAAATCTCAAAGAAACTCTTTCAAATTCAATACACATTCAATACACATTYAATTCAAGAGATTAAGGCATTCAAGACAATCGTTCGAGGTTTGTTCGACCACACATTGTTGGTATAACCYATGAGGCCACAAAACTCAGAGAAACTTTCTCCTTCATCTCTCCTCTTTAATTATTCTTTGCTTTTGTTTATTTTCATCACTTTTAAACATGTAATATGGATTAATCGATTATTCGACATTAATTAACATGTAAATCAACTTTTCCTTTTTCTTCTTTCAATTCAAATTCAATTACAATATTATCGTCAATACTAACTTTCATCTTTGATTTTCTCATGTAAATAGCACCTTGCGAGGCGATTCGATTTCAAAAACTAACTTTTGTCTTTTGTTTGTGTTTAGCCTTGGATAGCGATTCAAGGTAAGTCATCATCTTCTTCTTCCTTCATATATATTCTTTGTCTTGTTCTTGTATATATTTTCCATCACCATTATTTCTTGTTAATCAAAGACCTATTAATTATTTGTCACGACTAATAAGATAATTATGGACAAAGGGTTTAGGATCCTTGAATCTTGACCTAATGCAAAGTGACAACGATTAGTTAGTCTTCAAGGGCATTAATTAACTCGCCTAGTAACTACTAAGGATCGATACAGACATATGTGTTGTTTGGTATTACAATTGGTGAATTTGCAATGAGATCGAGTAGAGGTTGCTAGATGCTGGGGGTGTTGTGCACTACTTCGCCCTTACCCTCGTCCCGTAATCCAGATTTGGTGCACGACCTGACATGGAGTCCTTCGCCTTGCTTTATGGAATTATAGGCAAGGCTTAAAACGGGTTTCGCAGCTTCCCGAAAGAAGTGCGGTGGCGACTTCCTCTATTCGAATTCGAGTATACACAGTCCTCGATGCCTGTATACTCACACTATGAAAATTAGCAAGAATTCAATTCGTTGCAATACGGTATCTAACCGAGACTGTACCCCGCTGGGCAAAGGGACCGGACCTAGTCCGACCTGGTGACGCCCCACGCCCGTACACTAACGGATTCCGATGAACCAAAATGTTAGTTTGAAGCAATGAAGTTGGGTGACTCGGAGAAGTGGGAGCATGGAGCGAGGAAATGAGTTCGTTGGACAAGAATTACACTTGGGTGTTAGGGTGTTAGTTGTTTTGCCTAAGGGCAGGAGAGCTCATGGTTGCAAATGGATCTTTCGAAAAAAAGATGAACCGGATGGTAATGTTCGGTACAAAGCAACGCTTGTAGTGAAGGGTTTCTCACAGAAGGAGGACATTGATTTTCATGAGATCTTTGCTCCAGTGGTTAAGTTGACTTCTATATGGATTTTTCTTAGGATCGTGACTTCAGAGAACATGTTCCTTGAGCAAATGGATGTGAAAACAGCATTCTTACATGGTGATTTGTAGAAAGAAATCTACACGAAGCAACCGGAAGGGTTTCAAGCTTCGGGCGAGGAAAACTTTGTGTGCAAGCTGAAACAGAGTCTTTATGGGTTGAAACAAGCTCCAAGACTGTGGTACAAGAAGTTTGACGATTTCATGTTAAGCAATGGATTCGTGAGAACAGATGGTGATCATTGTTGTTATTTCCAAAGGCATGTAGAATGTTGTATCTACTTGCTTTTGTATGTTGACGACATGCGTATTGTGGGCACTAGCATGCATTTGATCAATCAATTAAAGGAAAATTCGTCTTTAAGATTTGGGTGAGGCTAATTAGGCAAATACTTAGCATGAGGATTTTTAGAGACTTTTCAAAGGCCACTTTGAGGTTGTATCAAGAGGAATATGGCAAGAAGGTGCTCCATCGGTTCAACATGGTTAATGCCAAGCCTCGACTCTCTCCTCTTTCATTGGATGTCAAATAGAGTAAGGAGGATTGCCCAAAGACAAAGGAAGAAAAAGGAAGATGGCCACTTTTCCTTATTCTTCGGTCGTTGGTAGCATGATGTATGTTATGGTGTGCACTAAACTCGACATTGTACAAGAAGTGGGAGTTGTGAGTAKATTCATGTCAAATCCARGTGAGAAGCATTGGGAAGCTGTGAAATGGCTCTTGAGGTATCTCAAAGGTACTTCAGGTATGTGTAGTCACCTAAATTTGTCTCCTATGGCCAATGATCTTAAATTWCCGCGTCRCAATAATTTCAATGATTCAAAGCCAAAAGTTGACTTTTAAAGTCTAAGCRCATCTTACATTAACCCAAATTATGCTAAAATATTTTGTTAAATTTKCTTTAATTTCTAGATTTTTTTCCTTAATTTTTTAGGATTTTTTAAGATTTTTTATATTATTCCTTTAATTTTAGCATTTTTAATTATTTAAAATGACTTTACAAAAATAAAATATTTTTCTAAAAAAGATAAATTATTTTTTTAACATAAAAGTTAATTATCTAAAAGAAAATAATCTTATTACGAGCTTTTTAAAATAAATAAGTAATAAAAAGACAAGGGGCAAAAGTGTAATTGCGCAACTAAAATCAGAAAGTTCCGGAATGTTCTGGAACATTTTGAATGTGAAACTTGAAAAAGTCAAGAAAACAATTGTTAATACAGCAATCAAGTCGCTTAACTCCATCTACAAGTTAGGAGAGCAATTTGGAGGGACTAAGCGCTTTAACATCCTACGCTTAAGCACTACCAGGGGCAGCGCGTAAGCTTTCATTCCGCGTTGAAGAGCAGCCACCTTCTGCGCTTAAGTGCAAAGGTGAGCTGCACTCATGCGTATACGCGTTTTGCTTTTTTGCGCTCAAGCGTAGCATTTTGTCTTGTGCTAAAGCGTTAAATCTGTGTTGTATCACTCAAACGTGGTCGTTTACTATAGATAGAGCTTGTGTTCAACCAAAGCTCAACTTCGATTCTCTCATGCAACCACTCTCCGCCACTCTCTGAAATTCACTTCTCATCTCCTACTTCCCACTTACAATAAAATCTAAAACAAAACACATTCTATTGTTGTAGGCAACTTGATTTGGGTTATTGCAAAGATTCGTGAAAGGGTTGTTTGAAGTATCGTGCATGCAAGGTATGCAATTATGAGGCCATAACTCACAAACATCTCCATCTTTCCCCCTCTCCTCATTTCTTCACATAGTTTATTAATCACATTATATTTGTCATGTAAATATGGAATTATGAAATTTACTTTGACTTAAATTAAAATGTGTAGAATATGTAAATAAATAACCCTCTCTTATACTTTATTTATTTTTAATATTTTGTATATACAATGTTCATTCACCTTTATTTTATGTTTAATCAAAGACCGGAAATTTCGTGCATTCACAATAAATTAAGATAATTTCGGACAAACGGTTTAGGCACCTTAAATGGATTTAATTTAAGTGGTTACCAAATGTTTAGTATCAATGTGCATTAATTCATAACTCGCCTAGTAAATGTTTGTATGTCACTAGGATTTTAAATGGAAATATGTGTGTTGTTTATTGTTATAGTGATTGTGTTTCATATGAGACCAAGTAGAGGCCACTAGATGCAGGAAAGTGTTGTAAATGACATCACTTTCACCCTTGTCCCCGAATCCATTCTCTGGTTACTGACCTAACTATGGAGTCTTTTAGCCTTTATGGCTAGGATTAAAAACGAGTTTCGTGAAGTCCTGAAAAGAGCACAGTGGCGACTCTACTTGAATCGAGAGATTCAAAATCCAAAGCAAAGCATACTCACACTATGCTAAAGCAAGTATTTAATATCTTGCACTCACAACCGTAGGCCTCGAGGGTCTCCCCCTCGCACCCTAGCCCCTATGGCTCTTTTCTATAGAAGGAACAAGGTTTTTCTTGAAGGTTTTGTTGATGCTGACTTTGGGAGCTGCTATGATTCGAGTAAGAGCACTTCGGGGTATGTGTTTACGATTGTCGAGATAACTATTAGTTGGTTATGAAAGCTGCAAAAGTGTGTCTCCATGTCTACGACTGAAGCTGAGTACGTTGCTATGTCAGAGGCAGGTAAAGAGATTGAATGGCTTAAGGGGTTCATTAATGAGATGGGCTAGCAACAAGATTGATGTGTCTTATATAGTGATAGACAAAGCGCATTGCAATTGGCTAAGAACCTTGTATATCACTATCGAACCAAACACATCAAGTGGCGTTATCATTACATTAGGAGTTTAGTGGATGATGGAAAGATGAATTTGAAGAAGATTCTCGGGTCCAAGAATCCGGCGAATATGCTCACTAAGGTTTTGACTAGTGAAAAATTGAGGTTATGCCGAACTGCGATTGGTCTCGTTCACTAAGTGATTGAGATGCTTGTGCTATTGGTTTCCTATTATTGATGATAGTTAGTGCATGATGGTTTTTCATGCATTGGTTTATGTATGTTTCTCCTTCGACTGATATCCAAGTCGGAGATTGAAGGGTTAAAGTGAGTGTGGAGATGGTGAAGGTTACACTATGCTTTAGGTGCTAGAGGAGCCTCACGAGGCATTGGTTGCACTATAGGAAGCTAAGAGGCAAAAGAGGAAGCTGTAGGTTTGCATGATAGGCGCATAGCACGGGTTATGCCTAGGGGTGCGTGGCGCGCCTCCCCTGCATTTTTGCCTGTTTGTTCTGGAGCTAGGGCGTGAGGCGCGTCTCCCTCGCAGCCAACCGACCCTATTTTAGCGGTTTGGGGATTGGACTATAAATAGCTTTTCTCTMCTTCATTTCTACATGCATCACAATACAAAAATACTATAACAAGTCTCTAAATTTCTCTGAACCTCAAAACTCTTTGTTTAAGCATAGGGTTAGAGTGAAGCTTTGCAATTGCATGCAATTGGAGCTCGTTTTACTTGTTGAATTATTCATCAATATTTCTCATAGTGCAAGGGTGGGTTTTTCAATTCTCCCAGTTCTCGGATTTCCTATGGTAATTCTATCTTTTTTTAGTCTTTAATTACTTCATATGCTTTKGATCTTGTTATTGCTTGCTATCTTGTTAGTTGTTAGTACTTGCATGTTGATTTAGCTTGAGTTGTGGGTTGATCACAAACTTGTATAAGCTCGACTTTGCTGCAACATATGCTCCCTAAACTCTAAACCAATTGATGCATAGACACCACTAAAAATACATTGATGTAGAAGATTGTGAAAATATAACAAAGGTTGATGAGCATTGTTCCCTTAAATAGCTATCTCAGTTCTCAGGTTCCATGCCTTGCTTAATGAACAAGGAGTGATATGTATTCAACTATCTCAGTTGTTTCTTCTTTGCTTTGCGAGAACTTGTTGGATGTACTCCAAATTCTTATTCATTAATTGTAACATCCTCTCAACCTTACGAGAAGAACTCTCTGTTTTGATATGAAAATTGTTGAGGTATGTTTGTACGGACTTTTTTTTTTATATGGTAAAGAATCGATATTGATAAGTTAATAAAATACACATTTGATATGTCTTATTTTATTGATATTTGTTGTAATTTTCTCCATATTTAATTCTTTTAAACTCTATTTGTTATATATTTCGATATTACTCGTGTCGGGTATGTTTGTGTTATTTTTGAAGGATTTGACTTGTTTTGTAAGGATTATTAGAGATGCAAGTAGAGTTAATTAGATGTTGATCAAAGAATGGACGATTTAAGGTGTTTCTATTGGCAAAAAGCTTCAAAAGAGTAACTCATGAAGTTCCTCCGCCACTTGATTTTTGAAGTGTTTTGAAGTACATGGCAGCCTACCCCACACCCTCGTTGCGGCCTAGTATCATATGTCACACCTTGGTTGCGGCCTTTTCTTTGATGTTACAAAAACTCTTGGTTTTCCTAGCATTTAAATAAATTTTACATGTAATGTTGGGCCTAATTAGCTAAGTCTTTCTATCTACCTAATTTCCTAGGTTATGAAAACTTAAATAAAAGAGAAGTTAGGCTAAAAATTAAAGGGGAGGTCGCGCTTTGTTTTCTTTTGGAGCAATTCGACGACTCTCGCCATTATACTATGAATATGTCACACTACAAAAAATGGTCAAATAGCAACGGAAAAAATCCGTTGCTAAGCACACGAAATCCGTTGCTAATTTCATTTAACAACGGAATTAGAAACAAATTTACTCCCTTACTAAACCTTTGGTCGCTGATTCCATTAAGCAACGGATTTACAAAATCCGTTTCTGAATTTAGAGACGGATATAATTCCGTTTTTAAATCCGTTGTTGAAATTAGCAACGGAATTAAACATCCGTTGCTGATTATTTTAGCATCGGATTCTAAAATTCTGTTACTGATTTCTACAATGAAAATATAAATCCGTTGCTAATTTTAGCAATGGAAATTAAAATCCGTTGCAAAAATCAGCAACAGAATTTTACAATATGTTGCTATTTAAATAGATTTTGAATTTCGTTGCTAAAATTAACAACATTGAAGTGGAATAATTGATTGTTGTGACTTCATATTAGAGACGGATTTGTAAATTCCGTTGCTATTTTTAGGATATTTATTATTAATTTAATCGCTTATTCACCGAAATTATTTTACTTAATTTAATTATAATTCAATTGATATATAATATAAAACAAAGAAATCGGGTGGCTTGTGTGTCTATTGGAAGGAGGAGTGTGGTTTCACACTGGTGTCCTACTCGAATCATCATATCTGTGGGGATGTTAGCATGGAGGGAGGTACTTGGAGGTTTATGGGGATTTATGGGTGGGCACATAATGAGGAGAAACACAAAACATGGGAGTTGATGAGGAGGCTATATGCGAAGGCTGATAAACCAATACTTTTTGGAGGTGATTTTAATGAAATATTAGGTTGGCATGAAGAGTGAGGAGCTGATTGTTCGAGGAGAGATATAGCCGAGTTTAGAGAAACCTTGGATGACTATGGGTTGCGTGATTTGGGGTTTGAAGGACAATGGTATACCTGAGAACGAGGGCGCACAGTTCAAACAAAGGTGCGAGAACGACTTGATAGATTTTTGGGGTCGATGCTATGGTGCTCTATTTTCAATACATTTTTGGTGAAGCATTTATTGCGCCTTAATTCTGACCATGTTCCCATCCTTTTGGAAATGAGGAAACTCTCTCCTCGAAAGCACAGAAGGAAGCACAAAGGGTTTCAGTTTGAATCTTGTTGGCTTCTAGATGACCAATGCGAGGAGGTAGTAAGGAAAGCTTGGGAGGAAGGGGTGGATGTGTCGGTGGAAGGGAGGTTGGGAAGGGTTTCGAGGCAGTTGCAGTGCTGGAGTGGTCCTAAGTTCGGGGATCTTTAACGGCAAATTGCGATGATGGAGCGTGCTCTTAAGGAGGCTCATTTGGTTCCCATTTTTGAGGTGTCTTGCAAGGAGTGCTCACGAATTGAAGCCGGTTTGGCCGAGCTATATGACAAACAGGAAGCTTATTGGCATATGAGATCGAGAGTGACGGAAGTGAAAGATGGGGACAAAAACACAACATAATTCCACCATAAGGCGTCATAACGTAAGAAGAGAAATGAGATAGTTGGTTTGTCTGATTCGGAGGGGGGTTGGACTACTGAGGAGGAGGATTTTGAGCGGATATTTTGTGATTATTATACTTCCCTATTTGCTACTAGTCAACCCACAGATCTAGAATTGATGGAGGTGCTTGAGTGCGTGGATAAGGTGGTGAATGACGAATTAAATTCTTTGCTTTTAAAGCCTTTCTCAAGGGCTGATGTCTATGATGCTTTGAAGAGCATGCACCTAAGCAAAGCTCCTGGCCCAGTTAGCATGCATGCATTATTTTATCAACGGTTTTGGCATGTGGTAGGTGATCAAGTCTCAGATTATGTGCTCTCTATTTTGCATGGCTATACGTCAATGGACGGACTTAACACCACCAACATTGCTCTAATTCCTGAGGTAAAGAGTCCGACTACTGCTCTTGAGTTTTGTCCAATAAGTTTGTGCAATGTCTTGTATAAATTAGTCTCCAAGTGTATTGTTATGCGTTTAAAATCTTTTTTGGGAGACCTAATTACGGAGAACCAAAGTGCTTTTGTCCCTGGGCGCTTAATTACAAACAATGCGCTTGTTGCTATGGAACATTTTCACTCCATGAAGAATTGAAGTAAAGGGAAGAAAGGTTTTTTGGCCATGAAACTTGACATGAGCAAGGCCTATGATAGGGTTGAATGGGGTTTTCTGCGGAAATTATTGTTGACTATGGGCTTTGATGGTCGATGAATCAATTTGGTCATGAATTGTGTCTCTACGGTCAAATTCTCCTTCATTATTAATGGTGGAGTGCGTGGTTCGGTGGTGCCATCACGAGGTTTGCGTCAGGGGGATCCTCTGTCCCCGTATCTTTTTTATTATGGTGGCGGATGCATTTTCTCAGATGTTGAATAAAAAGGTGGATCAAGGTCTCTTACATGGGGCAAAGGCGAGTAGACATGGGCCGCTTATGTCTCATCTCCTTTTTGCGGAGGATAGTTTATTCTTTGCTAGGGCAAATCGACGAGAATGCTTACTAATTGTTGAGTTACTCAACCAGTATGAGAAGGCATCGGGACAAAAGATTAATATTGATAAGTCGAAAATTTCCTTCAGTAGAGGGGTAACGGAGGAGCAAAGGGAGGAGTTGCGAGTGTTGCTTAACATGTGTTATGTGGAGAAACATGAAAAATATTTGGGAATTCCTAACATACTTGGTCGATCTAAGAAGATGGTTTTTGCTGCCCTTCTTGATCGCATTTGGAAAAAAGTTCAAGGGTGGAAGGAGAAACTTTTATCGAGAGYAGGAAAGGAGACCCTAATTAAATCAGTGATACAAGCTATTCCGACATACATCATGAATGTGTACAAATTTCTAAGTGAATTGATTTCTAAAATCYACTCTTTAATTGCAAAATTTTGGTGGGGCAGTAGCGAGGAGAAACGGTGGATACATTGGAAGAGTTTGGATTATTTGTGTCAACCAAAGTGCATGAGGGGTCTGGGATTCCGAGATGTGGAGGTTTTTAATGTGGCCATGTTAGGCCGTCAAGCTTGGCGATTGGTCAAGGCCCCTGACACCTTGTTGGCTCGGGTTATGAAGGCAAAGTATTACCCACATTCCAATTTTTTGGACTCTTTTTTGTGTCTATAGGGGAGACACTCTTAGCGTAGCATTTGGAGTGTGCTTAGGCACTACTAAAGGAGGGACTGGTTTGGAGGGTTGGTGATGGGAAGAACATAAAAATATGGTCGGATCCTTGGGTGGTGAATGAAGATGGGAAGTATGCTACTACCGTGCCAACTGAAAGCTTGGAGCTGGTCTGTGACTTAATTAAGGAGGGGGCTAATGAATGGGATTATGAGCTGATTAAGGAATTCTTTAATGAAAGAGATGTGGAGTGTATTCTGTCTATCCCCTTGAGCATGCGCAAGATACCGGATGAGATGGTGTGGGCTTTCACCAAGGATGCTAACTACTCTGTTAAAACGACTTACATGCTGGGCAAAGTATGTGACTTGCAGAGCTTTCATCGTGCTTGGGTCGAATTATGGGGTGTTAAAACCATACCAAAGTCCGACACTTTTTATGGCGACTATGTACTAATACCCTTCCCCCGAGGCATCTGCTCAAGACGAGGCACTTGGTGGAGGATGATAGCTGTCCTTGGTGTAGCTCTGCGGTAGAGACGACTTGGCACGCTCTCTTTGGGTATGAACGAGTTGTGCGACTATGGAAAGACATGAGGTGGGAGACCATGGTGTGTGTGTGTAAGGGGAAACAGATTGGTGTGCGCAGCTGCTGATTTCGAAAAAGCTGGAGCCGGAGGTTTTACAACGTGGACTTTATTTGCCTTAGGGGGTGTTGTGTGACCGTAATGCAAAAATTTTCAATAATGTGGAAACCCCGAACTCGGGGCTACTTGATAGAGTGGAACGTTGGGTGGCRGAATATGGAACGTATGCTTCTAAGATTTATGGTGGCTCTTTRGTTGGGTCGGGGATTAATCAAAGGCGTTGGCTTGCTCCCCCTCAAGGGTATGTGAAGATTAATGCGGATGTTGCAGTTTCCTCTGAAGGGTGGATAGGCTTGGGCGTGGTTGCTCGGGATTGGAAGGGTGATGTAGTGTTTGCAGCTACGAGACGAATACAGGGTAGATGGCCTATGCAAGTTGCGGAGGCGAAGGCGCTGCTGTGGGCAGTTCAGTTGGCTCGAAGGTTTATGCTTGATTTTGTTTATTTTGAGTCGGATTGCYAAAGTATTATAGCAAGGCTTGCGAAGGAAGTGGCTCACCTCTCTRATTTAAATGTAATCCTCAATGATATTTTAGTTCTTTGTAAAAGTTTTTCCTTTTTTGAGATGGAGTTTGTGGGTAGAGAGGGAACAAAGTGGCTCACCATCTGGCCAGGTTTGTTCCACATGGAGATCATCAAGTGTGAGAGGAGCATGTTCCTCTTGCAATTGACTCTTTTGTACTTGCGGATAATTCTGAGCAATAATATTTAAATACTCGAGTTACTCTTCAAAAAAAAGTAATTAACTCGCTAATTATAAAATGATAATGACATAATATCCTATCATTTGTACAAAATTGTAAAGTTCAAATAATGAACGTAGGGAAGCTCATAGCAACATACAATAGTGAGCTTCATTCTTAAGTTATGTTAAGTATATACACATAACATCCTAAGACAAATACAATAAACATATCTACAAACAAAGATATGCTTACCTAAAAAATTAGGTGGTAGACATGTACTAAGAAGTCTTCAAAGATTCAAGGTTGAGCCGAATTGTTTGCTTTCATAATTGTCTCCACTTGTTGTTTGAAAGTCATCAATATATATTAGTTGTTTCGGCTAGAGAATTTTGAGTTCCGTGAGGTTTTCTTGTGTCTCCGCAAGGCCTTKCTTTGTTGTTTCAATTCTAATTCTTTGGGATGTTCTTCCTTTTCCAATTCAAGTTGAACAACTCGAGACTTCWAGCTTGTGACATAATAACGTTGTGTGTTCTTACCACCTCTTTCCTCAAGTACTAGTGTTGGCCTTTCATAATATGAACTAGTTGTTGCGCCTAGTCCAAATACTCGGCCCTTTTCATTCCACCCGCCAACGACCTCATAAAATAATTGGTCTACGGTCTTTTGAGTTTCTTGGTCAGAATTTTTCTTTGCAGCCATATTTTCCTCAAATTGAGCCTTCAATATTTAGTAACATAACATTAATCAAACATAATCAACAAAAATTGAAAACCAAACATGAATAATAATAATAATAATAATAATAATAATAATAATAGTTAACCCTCATTAGGAAAATAATGAAATACTAGATGTTCAACAAAAATTTCGGCAGCATTTCCCCACAAATACAATTATACTCCCAATTAATTAAGTAGGACAATTGTACCCTGCAACAAACAAACCCAGTAGTAATAGTACTTGTATCATCGTAAGTGATACGTGTCGTTTACCGTATTAAATCAATTATTAATAAAACCGATCTTAGTCCTTCAAAAATATTAACAAGTAGTAAAAGGGCAAAAANTAATAATAATAATAATAATAATAATAATAATAATAATAATAATAATAATAATAATAATAATAATAATAATAATAATAATAATAATAATAATAATAGTTAACCCTCATTAGGAAAATAATGAAATACTAGATGTTCAACAAAAATTTCGGCAGCATTTCCCCACAAATACAATTATACTCCCAATTAATTAAGTAGGACAATTGTACCCTGCAACAAACAAACCCAGTAGTAATAGTACTTGTATCATCGTAAGTGATACGTGTCGTTTACCGTATTAAATCAATTATTAATAAAACCGATCTTAGTCCTTCAAAAATATTAACAAGTAGTAAAAGGGCAAAAAAAGGGTCGATCCCACGAGGAGATTATAAACTTCCTAAACTCAAAGTTCAATCTAATGTTAATTACACAATACATATACACAATATATACAATATTTACACTATTTATATATTTACGAATATGAGGGGTTTAAGTTTGTGATTATTTAATATTAAAACTAAAACTAAACTATTATTTACATGTGATGTCAAGCAAGTCTGATAATTTCCACCATTAAACTTAAACTTAATCATAATATTGAGTATAAGTATTGAATCAAAGGTTGAGTAATAGATTAATTGTAGCCGATTTGATAGCAATTCCACCCTATTCTTCCTTACTTTCAATTAGTATTGAACTAGGCCGGCACTAGTTCTAAACTAGACTCGCCATCGTAATATGATTGCAACCCCACAATGACGCTACATCTAGAACCATTATAAACTAGAAGAACATCATTAACCCTAATTAATTAACGCATATGTGATTAATAAAATTAGATCAATTTACACCCTAATATTAACACAAACCATTCGTAGACCCAAATTAACATTAGTCGCTACTTGTATTACGCAATTTAAAGTAGGCCAAATCACATAATTAGCAATTGCTTGCAATTCAAACATAATAAGATAGTAAATTATACTCGAATATCAATCATATGACAATAATAACGATGTAGAATTGAATATTAAACAAACTTTATACTCAATAATTAACCCAAGWTTTATAATTTAGTYCAAGTTTAAATAAGATTCAAGATCATAGTATTGATAATAATATAGCAATTCAAAGTAATACAAAAGAAGGGTGGAGAATATATCACTTATACTCATACTAACGTCTTCGGGAAATCGAATTTTGTACTCACGATTCCTTGCTCCAATTGCACAACTAAGAATGCTTGATCGCTTCCCAAAACTCTCTTGTCTCTCAAACCCTAAAAATCTGACTATGCGCACATACTTCTCGTGACTAAATTTTGTTGTTTCGTATCCACTATACGAGTATATATATACACAAACTATATTATTCTTATATCTATGCAGTTCGGATTTTCTTGTTGTTGTTGTTGTTGCGTGATATTTGTTGTGTGTTGTTTGTTGTACGTGAGTTGTTGTCAGCAACTTGCAAATCCCATCTTTATCTTCTTTTGTATTCTTTTATTTTTAATTTCTTCTCTTCTTGCCCAATATAATAAGAAACTCACGTATGAGTTTAAATCCTTCATTTTGTTCTTCTTTAGGCTACTTGACTTTTCCTTCGCGCCTTCTTCTCTTTGTTTGCTAAGCACACTTCAAGTTCCTCCTTTTTTTCCTATCAAAAACACACAACATAGTATTAAGTATTAAATATTATAAAAATAGCTATAAAATTAAAAAAATGATATAAAATAATACCTAAAATAATAAATGTAACTAATTTAATAAAATAACTAATATAGAGCGATTAAAAGACTAATATTAGGGACTAAAAATATGACATATTATGCACTTATCAGTAAGTACACAACTTATTTAAACAAGTAGCAATACTTGTATCATCATGAGTACACAACTGATTTAAACGGCTTATTTGCCCACACTTGAACATTCAACAACACACCAAGTTATGGTTTACAAGCATGGTTCATGTGTATAGTTCTACCGCATAAATAATCACTTACCCACACTTGTTATGCCTTTGCATTAACAAATTTTCCACCATCATTAGCATGACTTTTGAAACACAATTTAGCCACAGTTGGTGTACGATCCACCTTCTTCTCCTATTCACAATATACATTAAGGAAGACATAAATATGAAGTCTCATATGGAAACACCCTATTATTAATTGTTTATAATAATATAAAAATATAAAGAATTAAGATAAGTTTGAATTTACCAGTTTTAACTTCCATTCTTTTACTGAAATGAAACCTGGGCGATGGTGAGCCTTTTGGCAAGCATTACTCATTCTATTTTTAAAACATTGGCTTAATTTGTTTTTAAAATCATCCTTCTTCCTGAGATCTTTCAAACGTTCCCTAATGGTCGGAGCACACCATGCAGCACCATATTTTTCATCTTTGCAAACTTTACATACTCCGAACTATGTTTGTGAGGCGTCTACAGCTGTAGGACGTGGGCCGCGCCCTCGCGTATAGCGGGCGCGCGGCTTGGTACTACATCGAGGTGCTTTTGCGTGGGCTTGAGCCACGGAA
>SNQN01008056.1:0-22285 GCA_008642245.1 Bassia scoparia | reverse complement strand
CAATCGGCAACGGAATGATCACCCTTAAGACATGCATTACATCACCAGTTGATTCAACGTGGAACTTATTTTTTGGTCCATGTGCATACAAGGTTGGAACCAACGGTTAAGCTCGTAGATATAGTGTTCGTTCCACGGTTTTTAGATAGCACTCCGACAATCAACACTATTGCTCTAATGGCCGCGGAAAACACTTACATCATCTTGGTCATGGAAAAATTAGACTCATTCGGCGCTTGAATCACTTAGCTGGAGTTCGATATGCTCTAAGTTGTCATTGACGAGGTCCTTGACACTCGAAAGAGTGATGAGCTTGAGTATAAGATGTTGAAAGACCGAATTGCTGGCCTCGACAGATTTGTCACAGAGTTGGTCAACATAAATGACCCTCTCTCTTCACGAAGGCAATCTCTTGGGGATGAATTTGAAACACTCAAAGCAGGTAACAAACACAAACTGTGGCCAGACCCTGAGGCTACCGACCTCGACCATTCAATCCAGCTTGACAACTCCGCAACAATCTTACCCACAGAAGGGAGTCCTATAAAATTCTACGAATTTAAGCACGACTTCTCAAAAGAAGCATTACGATCCTTAACGCTAAAGAAAATAAGAGGTCGTCAGCCTCCTTTACCTCCTATAGTCTTAAGGGAGGTTCTCCAAAAGCGCAAGTACTCTCATCTTGATTTCTGTACTCTACAAGCATTTGAATACTTGAGTGCTAAAGGGATTGTCAAACCTATGAAACCGACTTCTGATCCGGCTCCTGAAGAAAGACCCGTGTGGTAGAACCCGGACAAATATTACAGATATCATTAAAGGATCATGATTAAGAAGCTAAAGACATGATGGGATGGTYTACCCTACCTTACAGGCAAAAACTTCCAAATGTGCAAATGACAAATCCATGAGTCGCAAGATCACAATCAAAAGTCGTTGGGTGACCTTCTGAATGACGTGGTCTACAAAATTTKGAAGCTATGCAATGCCAAATCTTTAGAAAGGAGCATGTGTGTATGTAGTTAATGGGGAAAGAAATTCCTGAATTCGTTTAAGATCCATATATTTTAACGGTCTTCGAAAAATACCGCCTTAATGGGTTTTGGGACAAACCACATCGAGAGTACCTTGGAGATTACCGTGGAAATGGTCGTTTTGAACTTCCGCCGAAATTCCCTCCATTTTTTTTATTTTACAGGAAAAGTCGCACATGGTTCAAAGATCATGACACTTGCAACTTTGTAGACGGGGATCTTGTCCCCACAAGCAGGGCATCTAACCTAGATGGCCTAGAAGCACAATGTATGAGACTCCTGCTTGGCCAAGAAATCACCCCTCCAGCTGAACAAGACGTTTTCATGGCATTGTCCAAAGAAGCATTCGACCCCACTACTCTGATCACACCAATCGAAGGCTTGGTTCATGGTTGGCGCAAAACCATAAAAATAACTACTCTAGGAGGCAAGGTCATCAGGTGCACCATGGACGAAGGACCAATGCTCGAGGATTCTGAATCTAAGACTGAGTCTGAGTCTAGTGTCGTAGAAGCTAGGATGGCTAGTCCTAGGGAGTGTCCTCCTGAGTTTGTCAAGGAGCCTAGTATCCCCCTTTCCCTTGTCAATCAAGTCTCTTCGGAGACAAACTTATCTGTACTCTCTTCAGAGTTTAATAATATGCTCCTTTCTGCTTACTCCTCTCTTCCTTCTTATGATTGCTTTAATTCACAAATCGCAAAAAAACAAAACAACAATGAGTTAATAAAGGCAATGGAAGAGTACGAAAAGAAAACTTTCGTCATCGAGCAAAAAGAAAAGGTAGACCTCTTCGACAACGACACGCTGCGGGAGATACAGATTGGTCTGACACTGAGTACGCTAGAAAGGGATGAATTGGTTGCAACAGTGAAAGAATTCCGGGATGTTTTTGCTTGGTCCTACGAAGACATGCCAGGGATTGATCCACACATCGCACAGCACAAAAATCCACTCATAGAGGGGGCTAAGCCAGTCAAACAAAAGCTGCGTCGCATGAAACCGGATGTTGCCCTTAGAATTTGGTAGGAAGTCATCAAACAACACAATGTAGGCTTCATTAAGGTCGTTAATTAACCTCAATGGATAGAAAATGTGGTTCCAGTACCTAAGAATGATGGACAGGTTCAAATGTGTGTAGACTTTCATGACTTAAACAAAGCAAGTCCAAAGGACGACTTCCCTCTACCACACATAGACATTCTCGTAGACAACACAACAGATCATGCCTTGTTCTCATTCATGGATGGGTATACGGGGTATAATCAAGTCAAAATGGCCGAAGACGACATGAAAAAGACAACCTTCATCACTCCGTGGGGGCTAGATTGCTACACTTTGATGCCTTTTGGTCTAAACAATGCAGGCGCTACATATCAACGAGCTGCCACTAGTTTTCTTCATGACATGATACACAAAGAAGTAGAGGTTTATGTCGACGATATGATCGTCAAGTCAAAGGACCGCGAAGGACATACCGTTGCACTAAGGAAGTCCTTCTAGAGACTTCAACAATTCAACATGCGTCTCAACCCTCGAAAGTGTGCATTCGGAGTCACTTCAGGTAAGCTCCTAGGTTTAATCATTAGCTCTCGAGGCATCGAGATCAATCCAACGAAGATAAAGCAATCATGTCACTTAGGTCACCAAAAAATGAAAAGGAGATCCGAGGGTTCTTAGGTTGACTCTAATACATCTGCATGTTCATATCCAAGAAATGCGATGATAACTGCCAACAAGCTTTTGATAGGATCAAGGATTACCTCACCAATCCTCCTGTACTAGCTCCTGCTCGCCCTGGGCATCCGTTACGGCTCTATCTTACATCAACAAGCACCGCCGCTAGAGAAATGCTCGATTAAGAAATCAACGGCAAGGAAAGTTCTATCTACTACCTCAGCAAGAAGTTCCTTCCATACGAGGAACAATAGTCTACCGTAGAGAAACTATGCTTGGCTTTAGTGTGGGCGTCATATGCTACACTCCAGGCTAAGCACGTGGCAAAATTTATAGAAAACAACGGTAACGGCACATGGGGTTCCTCATGAAATCATTAGCTACAACGACACCCACTTTCAAGCAAAATGTGTGGATCTGATTGCCAAATTTAAGATCCAGCACCACAAGTCATCCCCATACATACCACAAGCCAATGGGGCAGTCGAAGCAACTAACAAAAATCTCAAAACAATTATCTCTAAGATGACGGAGAATAATCGAGATTGGCCGCAAAAGCTACACTTCGCTCTATGAGGTTATAGGACCTGGATTCACACTTCAACGGGAGCTACTCCGTTCTCACTAGTCTATGATGCCGAAGCTGTTCAACCAGTAGAACTAGTGATCCTGTCTCTACGCATCGTCCTAGAAAGCAAACACCTAGAAGCAGAATCGGTAAGGGCGAGATTCGACGAGTTAGCTTTACTCGACGAAACACGGTTAGTAGACTTGCATCATGTGCAAGCATGCCGAAAGAGGATCGAACGGTACTTCAATAAGCGAGTTAAATTACGAGGCATCAAAGAAGGTAATTTGGTTCTTAAAGCGCTTCGCAAAACAGTCCTAGATCATCGAGGCATGTTTCGTCCTAATGGGGAGGTCTTTACATTGTCAAGAATATCTTACCAAAAGGGGCAGTTCAACTAATAGACACAAATTGTGATAATTTCTACAGCCTCACCAACTTAGACCAGCTCAAGAAATATTACGTCTAAGGCATACACGCGCACCGCCTCTCAGCAACACAATAGCATCATGCATCAGAATTACGGATGGCATGATTCCTTATTACGTAGGCAGCCTCACCCTGGGGCTCGGCCAAAATAACAAGTGCCCTACTTGTTTTGGGATTAGCAAGTGAACAACAGTCAAGCGGCAATTGGAAGAAGTTTTCTTCGGCATGCTCAAAGTAAAAACAATGTATAAAAAGCAATGCACGTTTGTAATGGACTACTACTTGTAATTTAAATTGAGCAACTATTACACAAAAGGAAACTTCAAGTTCCAAAGTTCACTTATTACATGCGAAAGCGGCTCGTGGGCCAATCACTTTATTAACTCATTAATAAAACAAACATTAAATTAAACAAGAGTTGTGGAAAAAAGTAATGACTCCTTGCTCTCCTCTTCTTGCTTCTTGGCATCATCCTTCTTTGCACTTGAGCTTTCACCTTTAGGCTTCCTCACCCATTTGCATCTCTTGGGTCTATCTTCCACAACAGGCTTCCCTTTTCCTTTAGCATATCTTTTAAGCACCTCTTTAGGCCCAAGTCTTCTTTCAGGAACGTTTGAGTCAATCCTCAAAGGAGGAAGTCTTTCAAGCCTACTCCAAACTGGCACCTTCTTAGGACCAAGTCTGTCCTTAGCAGAAATAGCTCTAGACTTAGTAGCAGGGGTCTCAGTAGAGTCACAGTCCAGTCTCTTACTCTTGTAATGGTCCTTCTACTCCGGACATCTTGCCTCAACACGACTCATTACATCAGTGGTATTCATCTAAACACAGTAATGAGCAGAAATCTTGTAGTCACCTCGAGCAAGTGGGGTCACCTCAAGTTTAGAATGGGATTCCCAGTACTTCTCCCACTCTAATGCATTGCTCGAATGCAAACGCTTGTTAAGATTTGTTAACATGGACCCTGTAGGACGTGGGCCGCGCCCTCGCGTATAGCGGGCACGCGGCTTGGTACTACATCGAGGTGCTTTGCGTGGGCTTGAGCCACGAAACCCGCACGTGAGTGCGTTGGGGTAGTGTTGTCGAGTAAGGGGAGTCGCCACCGTGCCTATAAAGGTTATTCACGGACGCCCGAAACGTTGGTGCCAAATTAATGGCCCCACGTCCAATCCAATAACCAGTCGTGGGTTCGGGGACATGGTACGAATCAGATCTGTAACCCAATTCGCCCGCATGTAGCGGCCTCTACTCGGTCTCATTGCAATTCCATTCATCACGATTATTGAATGCACATAACTTACATTTTTAGCACCTTAGAAGCGTACTAACCCTAAAGATTACTACGAAAGTGTGTTTCTATTATGCACAAGAGACTACCTAACCTAGAAATTGTGACCACTTTGCATTAATCAAGTTAAAACGGTGCCTAAAAACCGGTTGTCCATAGTTAATCTGATTTTAAAGTGATTCACATAATTTCCGGTCTTTATTTAGCAAAGTATATACAAATGATACAACCATGACAATGCGAAGTATATGAAATTCAAATCATATATACAAACCAATCTTACCCTGAATCTGCAATCAAAACAAATGTTAGTTCGTAATAAAAAACGAGCGAAATGAACTTCCGCCTTGGATCGCTATACAAGGACAAACAAAACAAATGTTAGTTCGTAATAAAAAATGAGCGAAATGAACCTTCCGCCTTGAATCGCTATACAAGGATAAGAAATCGTTAGTATTGACAAGTGATAATAATAATGATAATGAAATAAAAGAGAACGAAAACAATGAAAAACATTAACTACTCCTACATATTTACATGGAACAATTAAATAGTGAGTTTCTACATTTTTGTTAATTAGATTGAAACTCGCAATAGTTATTAATTAGATTGAGGAAATGAGAAAAGAGTGTGTTTAGTGGCGAGTAATCTCAGAAGTAAACCTTGTTATCGCTTGTTGAATCGAAACAGAATCGATGCTTAGAACTCAAGAAAGTATGTATTTAGAATGTTTGAGAGAGTGTATGAGAGCATGAGAGAATGAATACGCAAGTTAGAGACGGGGAGAATAGAATAGATGTGTGTTCGGAATGAGCAAGGCAGGCACATATTTATAGGCACGAGAGGCACGAGGAGGGGAAAAAACCCTGCGTATATACGCAGGAGGCTGCGTATATACGCAGACTCTGTGTATATATTCTCCGCGTATTTTTGATTTTCTCTGATTCCAATTTCCATAATACGTGATTTGCCTTGATTCGACGCACCTAGACACCCTTGCTCTCCAAGCAAGGAGTTCTAGAGTGTTCTAGAAGGTTCCACGTATTTCCGGAGTATTTTTTTGTGTATATTGTATTTTTTTGTATTTTCTGCGTATAAAAGCTTATAAAAATCATAGAATAATATCGAAAAATCAGAAAAATAATCTAAAAATACTGGTGAGCTCTGAAAAATGTGAAGAGTGCAATGAAAAGTGGAAATTATGGAGATCAGCAATATAAATTATTTTTAAAAAATCCTAAAAATAGAAAAGAAAACTAAAAATAGAAAATAATTAAAATAAATAAAAGAAAACATTTTTGCCCCCTTTATTTGTCCTTTGCTCAATAGTTCCGAGTATGACCTTACGTATTTTCAACTTTTGTGAGTTCAAAGCATCTTTTCTAAGTCGAAACAATCGCGAGACGCGGTATGTTTCATCACTGATTACTCTTTTGGGGAGACATTTTTAGGTGTCTACAGACCCTCGTATAGGAAAAGAATCCCGTAGCAGAATATTTGACAGGATTTTGGGGCGCCTGAACTACGCTCAAACACTCCATCAGCTAGATCTATCAAGAAACAGCAACATGTGCAATATTTAGTAATTACATCAATAAACAAGCAATAATATTTGTATAAATGCACTATTTTGCAAATATACAGACAAAATATTGTACCTGTAGTAAAACTGGGCATCCAGAACAGGGCGCATGCGCATCCTTCTTAAGGTGGTCGAGCATCATGAATAACTCCCCCATGCACAACAGCATAGGAGTACGACTAGCCTCGCATTGCTCAACTATAGAAATAATGCTAGTGTGACCGACATTCAGCTTGCCATGGACAAATAAGAAACATGCAAACAAGCAGATCATAAGTGCATGTCTACGGTAAATTCTACGGCAAGAAGCATCGCTAGCAATATAGTCAACTAAAGCAAGCAAATTAATTTCCTGAACACGCACTCTGCGTCGTGAAATAGTTAGACTAAGTCTCAAGTATCCCTCATATTCATTAACAAAGCGATCAGCAGTATTAGGGATATAAGGGAGACTAACAATAGGTCAGTCAATAATAGCTCCAAGTTCCTCAGGCAAAGGAACAATTTCCTTGTCTCGAAGACGAAAATAGTCCGTCAATGGGTCCCACAGGCTTATAGTAGCATAAAGAAGGTTTGTATCAAGACTTACATACCTGAAAGTGAAGAGAACACTACAATTCAGCCTTGCAAGGTCTTCCCTTTCACGAGTATCCAAGTTTCGAAGCACGTCATTCAAAGCAATAGCAAAGTCTTTCTCCATTTGATTTGTTGCAAATTCTTTGATGTAATGAATTAAATGAAGTTCAAAGCAATGTAAGAGAGGTTTTTAAGCACTACGGAAGCTGTAATGAATAAATTAGGGCGTACATAAACCAATTTTTATAAGCAATAAGGTCGAATAAACTTGCCAAAATTGACTTTCGAGCAAAAAAGGCCCGATTCCGGGCGTAATTGCGCCAAGCCTGGGCGCTATTACGCCCAGTTTGGGTTTGTTTTTGGCCGATATTACTCCTTTTAACTCCTCCCATGCACGATGGCACGCATTTCTTGGTCCAATCTAGGTCCTACCTTGCATTTTCAAGGGGGAACGAGCCGGCATTTGCCTCAACAACGCAACGCAACATACACAACAACACAAGACTATCGACGTTGTCTTTGAAGTGTAATTACATGCATTGCATATAGTTAGCAAGTTGGCTTTTACAAATTGAAATCAAAGCTCGACATTACAAAAATGAGCTATGTCTAGATTCGTACACGAGTTTAGTCATATTTACACAAGCACTCGAGTCAAGTCACGTCAAGTCGAGCAAAAGTCAACAAATAAGTCTAGGCAGGTCTAAACTAAGTCCTAAAATAAACAAATACAAAGCTAGAGTCACCCCCTTTCCCTACAGGTGATAGGTATGTTTACTGCTCGCGACACATCGAAAAACCAAGTGACGCTAGCACCCGCAAGGCAGAATCATCTAGTAGCTTATTAGGGAAAGGAACTACAGTAGAGGTTCCCGGTATGGTAAACTAAGGCGACGGTCCAGGCTGAGAACAAGAAGTCGAAGCTCCACCCCGGTTAGGGACCGGTCTGATCCGCACGTCGCCGTCGTCATCATCATCCTAATTGTAGGGATATAAGGGATCAGCAGTATTAGGGATATATGGGAGACTTACAATAGGCAAGTCAATAATAGAACCAAGTTCCTCTGGCAAAGGAACAATTTCCTTGTCTCGAAGACGAAAATAGTCCGTCAATGGGTCCCACATTCTTATAGTAGCATAAAGAAGGTTTGTATCAAGACTTACATACCTGAAAGTGAAGAGAACACTACAATCCAGCCTTGCAAGGTCTTCCCTTTCACGAGTATCCATGTTTTGAAACACGTCATTCAAAGCAATAGCAAAGTCTTTGTCCATTTGATTTGTTACAAATTCTTTGATGTAATGAATTAAATGAAGTTCAAAGCAATGTAAGAGAGGTTTTTAAGCACTACGGAAGCTGTAATGAATGAAATAGGGCGTACATAAACCCATTTTTATAAGCAATAAGGTCGAATAAACTTGCCAAAATCGAATTTCGAGCAAAAATGGCCCGATTCCGGGCGTAATTGCGCCAAGCCTGGGCGCTATTACGCCCAATTTGGGTTTGTTTTTTGTCGATATTACTCCATTTAGCTGCTCCCATGCACGATGACACGCATTTCTTGGTCCAATCTAGGTCCTACCTTGCATTTTCAAGGGGGAACGAGCCGGTATTTGCCTCAACAACGCAACGCAACATACACAACAACACAAGACGATCGACGTTGTCTTTGAAGTTTAATTACATGCATTGCATATAGTTAGCATGTTGGCTTTTATAAATTGTAATCAAAGCTCGACATTACAAAAATGAGCTATTTCTAGATTCGTACACGAGTTTAGTCATATTTACACAAGCACTTGAGTCAAAGCCAGAGTCGAGTCAAGTCACGTCAAGTCGAGCAAAAGTCAACAAATAAGTCTAGGCAGGTCTAAACTAAGTCCTAAAATAAACAAATACAAAGCTAGAGTCACCCCCTTTCCCTACAGGTGATAGGTATGTTTACTGCTCGCGACACGTCGAAAAACCAAGTGACGCTAGCACCCGCAAGGCAGACTCATCTAGCAGCTTATTAGGGAAAGGAACTACAGTAGAGGTTCCCGGTATGGTAAACTAAGGCGACGGTCTAGGCTGAGAACAAGAAGTCGAAGCTCCACCCTGGTTAGGGACCGGTCTGATCCGCACGTCGCCGTCGTCATCATCATCCTCATTGTCGCCCTGACAAACCTGCACAAGGATTTTCAAGTCAAAAACTGGTTCCTTACCCTACAAAACATTGAAATCACGAGATTTCGTGCACTTACCGAGTCTCTCAACTGACAGTAGGCATATTTCCCGATATCTATTATTCCCAGCAGCCTCATAACGCCTGCCCGAGGCAAGTCAGCACATGAGTACGTACTGGCATGAAAAGGCAAAATCGAAGTGTTCTCTACTTGAACAGCTCCAAGGGGCATCGATTTCTGAGCACGCTTAGCAGCCATAGGAGCAGGCCCAATGAAGTCTTCCAAGTCAGGACGGATCCTCAAGTCAGCAAAGGGGATCTCACCAAGGTCATAATCATGCTGCATGAGCCAAGTCAAAGTTTGTGCTCAACTAATGGAAAGCAAATGCAAAGAACAAGTGTGGAAAAGCAAAACTCATACCTCAGCAACTAGGTCGACTCGGCGGGCTAGTCGCTCCTCCATGAAACGCGCATAGGTATCCTAACCCCTGTAACCAAGCAGGAGGTGGTACTTTACCGCCTCACCATGACTCAAGTCATTGGACAGCGTGATGACCAACAACTCCTCATCCATCATACTGAGTGGAGGATCCCGAGGCACTGCAGGTGCAGAAAGGCTATGTTGCCTCACTACACGTTCCCCAAGGTACCATATAGGCCCTTGAGGTCCCCAGAAGAGGCACCGGCTCTTGGCGAGCTTAGGTGCTGCTGCGAGCCTCCTCGGTCACGTATCCCCCACTCGCCTCCATGGGTGCCACTCCACCTACAACAAAATGTGGTTAAAATCACAAAGCATTCAATAAAAGCATACAAGTAAAGGACAGTGCAACTCACCTCAGCTGGGTTCAGGCGGCGGAAGATCCTCCTCGGCTGCTGAAGCCCACCGGCCCAAGATGGAGTATCTCGGGGTGTCCGCCGAATCATCACAGGCCATCTAGCGGGCTATGTCTGAGGATCCAACCTAGACACCAAGCCCATGCGTGGAAAGTACTTATAAGCCGAGAACCGCAAGCACAACCAATAGGTTAGGTAATGAAAGCAAATTAAATGCAAACAAAGCGGGAAAAGTCAAAGAAAATCACCTCGAGCACTCTCCAGCAGCCAGCTAGTGTATGGATCGCTGCTCCATCCACCTGACGGTAGTATAACCTCATAGAATGCATCAGAGCAGCATAGCTGAATCCACCTTAGTCGTAGGAGGAAACAGAGAAAGATCCTCCAGAATACGGACAAAACGAAGCTGAATTCTACTCCCCGTGCCCTTATCAAGACACAATGCAGTGCAAAGCATCACCAGGATAAAGATCTTAACTGACTGCTCATCAGTAGTGCCTGCCAACTCTAGACCCTCCATGAGCACGCTCTGTGATGCTCGGGTATTTACACTCTCACCTCGTAGGCAGGAAGCAATCGGACCCAGGCACTCATCCAAATGAGGGTCAGAAAACCTGATCTAGTCATCTAGAGGGACAAGCTTTTCAATGAAAGCAAGCCTAGTCAACTTAGCAAAGTCGTAGGGGGTCACAGCCATTTCCCCCCACGGGAAGTGAAAGGTGTTCGTGGTATCCCAGAACCACTCCATTAGGCCGAACACTAGAATCTTGGGAGCAAGCGAATATGACTGACTGACTAGGTTGAGAACAAAATCCTGGAAGCCATATCGCCCGAGGATGTCGCACACTCCTCTACGCCGCTCGAAGAACTCTCTACGAAAGAGATCACCAATCGTATGAGAGGTCCCGTACGTCTGAGTACGCTAATCACTCTGCAACAGAGATGATACAAAAGATAAGAAGACAAATGAAAGCAACATACCCGTCCATTCCTCGGACGGATAGAAATGTGGTGATCAGGGGAGTAGCATAACTCAAAGTTATCCCAGTCAGTCACCCTCCATCTCTGATAGGAACTACGCATTTGCTTTCCTCTCCGTACTGGAATGCTACAAGTAGAATCAGACAAAGATTCAGAAAACAATCGGGCACCATAACGGCTAAAAATGGACATCCCGCATACAAACAAAAGGCCCTATGAGGGCTTACAACTAATCAACACAACCATGGCCGAAGGAAATGCACAATTTCCTAAAAGTCGGAACAACATGCAAACAACTAGAAAGGCGAGAAAGTTCACTTCTTCTCCTAGTGAAAATACGTGCCTAACGGAATGAACAATTCCACTCACAAATTCTATATGCAACGAGAATTTCAAGAAGGTGTATACGCTCACTTATATGCCATAATCCTCAATTTAGCAAGTAATCACCATTAACAAGTGCTTTTTTTCAAGCTTTAAGCTACTTACAATGGTGAAATCATACATCGGCATCCACATTGTTGCAAATAGGCATGGAAAGGTTTATTCTATCATCAACAAGCAAGAATAAACAAGATATATGCATAATTCAAGAAGACATGGGCATGGCAAGCTACTATTCATCATCTTCTTCAAGTAGTAAGCTTACAATGGCATAACTCATTCAAATTTGCACCGAATTTGTTGAAACAAGTTGCAAAAGAATCACATAAGCATGAATAATCCAAAGCATTCAACAATTACAAGCATACACAATCAAGGGAGAAAGCCCCAATTCAATTGCACAAATTGACAAGGCATATTCAAATGGCATGATTTTGAGTATTATAATTGCAACTTACAAGTGAATTTCAAATTTGGAGTAGTAAACATACTTGAATTTGGGATTTGATGAGCAAACAAAGCCTTTCCAAGCAATTCCAAGGTGTAGCAATGGAGTTTAGAGAGAACTTGCAACAAACAAAGCAAAAAGCAAATATGAAGCTAAGGGGGCATAATAGGGCACGATTTTTGGCCAAAATAGTCAAAGTATTGGGCGTAATTGCGCCAAGTTTCGAGCTATTTTTGGCTCGAAAACAGAGCTTTCTCGTGGGCCCACTTGTGTACGCGCGAAGCTCGTTGCGTTCAAATGTCGTTGGTACTTCCCGGGAATTCCAACTTACTTTCAAATTCATTAACAATGAGCAAAAGGCCCCTAAGTAAGAAAAATGGGCCCAAAAGTCAACAAATCGCTACAAAAACACACCTACGGAGCTACGCAAGGCCGTAAGCGAATGTAAAGTAATAACGAAGCAAAAGCCACGATCAAGTGAAGGTCGAAAGCATATCAAAGTCAAAGCACACAATCCCCAGTCGAAGTCGTATCATCCTTGCACGGGCCAAGCGTTAATCCGATTGTGTATACGCAATGCAAGCATTTACAAAAAGACTTTGCTATACGCAATCGTGACTATACGCGACGTTACCATCATTTGAGTTCTCCCGGACGATTAGACGAGATGGGATACAACAGATCAAGCACGCACAAGCAAAAAGATATTGCTTTACACAATCCTGGCTATATGCGACGTTACCTCAAGTTTAATTCTCCCAGACGAAGATCGCTATACACGGTCGTGGCTATACGCTACATTACCAGTATGTTAATCTTCCCGGACGACTAGTCGAGTTGGGATAAAAAAGATCAGGTAAGCACCAGGTCGAAACGGAGGCATCGATACGGACACCATTTCATTTTCCCCAAAGAAGTCCAAACGGAGGCATCGATACGGATACCGCAGTAATTCCCCATGAAGTCCTAACGGAGGCAACGGAGTGGACATTGAGATAATGATACCCCAAGAAGTCCTAATGGAAGTATCAAGGTGGACAATCTGTTAGCAGAAAATCCCCAATGGAATCGGAATCATAGGTGGAAATTCCCCCCAAAGATCGAAGCACGGAGCCCCGGTGGAATAAGAACCATAGGTGGAAACGTAAGCAAAAGTTTTAGCAACAGAGACAAGCAAACAAACAACATGCAACCACATGTGCAGGTAAAACTATCGCGTTTGTTTTGCAGGTACCGAATACTTTGGCTTTCATTTTACGAGATTTTACTCTCTGCGAACCAGCCAATGTGGGGGCTTCTGTAGATACATACATTTGTCCCTTGCCCAAAACGGCCAATGATAAGACACCCCTCGCAACACACAAGTCAAATCGAGAGAGCTAGGACCCTGATAGGCCTTTAAAAAAGGCAGATTCCCTTGCACCCGACACCTCCTCTGGGTATTTAGCACCTCAAAAAATAAGTTTTAATTTTCAAATAATCTTAACTTATTTTTAAACATTTTTCTATAATATTTCTAAGCATTTTTGGCAATTTTCAAAATTTTAAACAATTGAATTAATTTTGCGATAATTATTTAAATTATGAAAGGAATTCAAAAATCCACAAAATTTTAGCACAACACCCTATTTTTCATAAGTAATTTTTACCTATTTTTTCAAAAATGTTTCGAGTTATAATTTAAAACTTACGAATTTCTTAAGCAAAAACGCAAAACCGAGCATAGCGGGCCATCCTGAGATTTTTGCCTCGAGACACGCGTCCCGAGGGAGCCGAAAATCCCGAGCATCGTGGTAATATAAGCCATTATTGCAATAATATCAATTATGATCGTATAAAATCGCGTATACATTTTGTACGATTATATTATGATATTATTTCACTACAATCTCGCTATTTGAGGTAAAACAATCTCGAATATCGCAATAATATCCAACGCAATCGCAATAATATCAAATAATAATCGTATAAAATCACGTACGATTATATTAGGATATTATACAATCGCAATCACGCTATTCGAGGCAAGCAAAATCGGCCAAAATCTAGGTCGATACTGGGTGCAATTGCGCCCAGTTTTGGGCGTAATTGTGCCCAAAAATTCCCTATTTTAGCCAATTTTGACCCTCGCCTATAAATACGGAGCCTCCCCTATTCATTTCAAAGAACCTTGCCTATAAATACGGACCCTTGCCTACAAATGCCTACTATTTGCTGCGGTTATGGCTAACAACCGCAGCAAATAGTCTTGTTTTTTTTTCTAAATTTTATATATACATATACATAAACATACATACATATATATACACCCTGCGGCATTATTTAATCTATATTATATATACATATATATATATATATATATATATATATATATATATATATATATATATATATATATATATATATATATATATATATATATATATATATATATATATATATATATATACACACACACCTCTCGTCGATCATATCGATCGTAACGTATAACACAAACACAAAAAATAACCATGCATGCATATATTATATACTGTATCGATCGATCAAAAATTATACAATAATAATAACGGTCGATAAAAAACTTCTCAATAATAAATCATTTATTCGTTCAAAATATACAATAACGGTCAAAGTTTCATGTATATATATATATATAAACAAATAAAAACTACTCCGAATAGTTCAATAAAATAGTTCATGATGAGAACACACAATCGTCGGTGAGATAACTAGCAAACTTGTCCCGTACTTCATTGATTTCCGCATCCGTCAAAGGCTCATCTCTTGGTGTGTTGAAGACTTACATATTATATATGTATATTCAAAAAACGAAAAGTGAATAAATATGAAATCAATCATGCTAAGTGAATGTGACTTTATTACTAAATTATCTACTACATTTGACCTCGCGATGTTTGATTTAAATCTAAATATGATCAATTGATCACCATATACTTCTTCACAACATGATTTCCTCGCAACTTAGACCTCTAAACTTGCATGTTTCATTAAAGTACATTGATGGGATAATGGTACCAATCAAATTTATATCCAAACAAACAAACCAAACCCTCATAAATTTCATTTCATTTCATAACATCCCACTTATTTTTCCAAACAGCCACAATAGCAGGGCACATCTCATTAAGAATCAAGAGGAGGGTATAGATTTAGGTGCATAGTAGAAGGCTTACACTCAGATAAAAAGTCAGCAAGTCCCAGAACAAATCTGATGAATGATGTTGCTATAGCGAGCAACGAAAAAGTTCCAACTATTTGCTGCATTAGAACAGTTTTGAAAACAAAAGCAATGTGTAGAGTTAGTCAGGCTGCTTTTCCAGGTAACATGGCAACCAAATATAAAGCTCTAATTCACTTACCCCAAGAAGCCCATTGCTTGATCTCAACCGTTGTAATGGATCAAGAATCTTCCCAAACATCTGAATCTGGATTTGTAAGTGTACCAAGTATTACCCCATTCTGCGACAACTGGAGTCCTGCAAAGAATGGATTATATTCATTGTCAGGGTATATCAGAAACGAGAAATCAAACTACTGAAATCATCCTCTGACATAATGTAAGTTGCTAATATAATATAGGATAGAGAAAGTGGACCCCTTTGGGTAATAAACACATACACATGGTTTTTTTGGGGGAGAATCACCAAAAACAAAGTAAAATTCATATTTGAGTGGTTGTTATGAAAAGCCAAAGTGATACACTATGTTTCCCAATTCCAATTTTGGCTTAATACAAAGCTTAAAAAGAGGTTGTTGACCATGTGCAACTGTATCTCCTTCAACAGTATCTAAACCGACAATAGTAAGATCAAGCACAGAACTGGTGATGAAGTCAAAAAAAATTACAGAGGGGTTAGTGGATAAATCAGATGACATTTGTAACCAGCCACATTTCAGATAGTCATTCAACAGGGAAGATGAATGCAAAGACAACTATTTTTTGTATGTTTCCAATTACGTTTCAAATTTTAGCTCCTAACGCAAGTCTTAGCTAACAAGCAATTGAACTCTCCAATCTTGTGCAATATCAACACATCAATGACAAAGACTAATTGGCCAAATCGTCTCCGTTTCTGCTCTCCCTGTCATTTGAGTGGCTCGTATTTTATATTGTACTTCAGTTATATCACTGGTAATTTCACAACCCACTACTTGGAGATTTGATTCTTTTCTTTTTCGAAATTACAAAGGCAATCCCACTATTTCAATTGAACCTTCTGACAAATTTCTTTGAAAGTGACTAGCCACCTTCCTAGAGAATAACTATCATGCTAGAAGAAATGCATATATGAATGCACTTGTTTATCCGCATAAAACTAGCTACTCCCATTGACTGAAAATAGGAGCCAAAATGTCTACATTCCCAAAACTAGCCCCACTAAAAGTAAGCAAGAGAAAAGATGTGTTACAAATATTATGTTTATAGGCAAGATAAGCTAAAAACATGAAAATCCTGCATGAGGAGATGATACATGGAGCATAGTAGATATTCTATCCTCAGTCTATAGTCCGCTTCGAGCGAATAAATGCTCAAACCATGAACACTGTTTCTACATCCATATACCGGATGGTTTCCTGAAGAAAAGGAGTAATACTTACTAAATAAACTCTAGCAATACCCATCCTCAGCTCACATCAACGGCTATTTGGTGATGTCTGAGAAATAGAAATTCATCGTCATTAAAACCTGAACAAGATCTGAAAGTACAATATGTATCTACTCACAAATGTGAAATGCTCGAAACATAAAATCAGCGAGAAAACAAGGGCTACCTCTGGTCTAACGCAGGTCAAATAATACCTCCAAACCTCTACAGGTATTTTGGTTTTTTTGGCATCATCGCCAAAAACTCCAATACCGTTGCTCTTAGAGATTTTTCCGGCAAAAGCATTACCATTAACAATATTGTAAACAATAGACACAAGAAACAAATTTTAAAATATGTTCATTCAAGATGTTGCGCAACTATGCAATTAAAGGACCGATCAATCACTAAAAGCACAAATTAGAAAATAAACCTACGTTGTAGAACAAAAAATGTGTAGCATGTATGGAACTCCCCATTTAAGGTCACGAGTGATGCACTTTTAGCTGGAGATCTTTGTGGAGAAGATTTTGGGTATCAGTCACAGCTTGTTGATTGCAAAAGACGACGCGATCGGAAAAGGCATGTAGATCTGGCTAGAGGGAAGCAAGCTACAGAAAGAGATGCTCTGAGGTGTGAAGAGTGACGCCCAAACTCCGAAAAATCTGAGAAATAAGCATGTGAGGTAAGGCAAGCAAGCAAGTGAAGAGAGGGAAGGGGGAAGAATGTTGGAAAGATTAGATACCTTACAGATAGGGTTGAGCAAATCCCTGGCATTGAAAAAAGCAGCACAGGTCTCGCATTGATCTCCTTTACAAGGCGAAAGGCAGCGAGGGCACTGGCCTTCAACAAGGCTGTCGGCCAAGAATTTATGACAATGATCACAATACAACTGTAAAAAAAAATAAAAATAGTTAGTTGAAAGCAATAAAGGACTGAAGAGGGAGCACAATAATAGAGTCGGAAACATGACTGAGGAAACTAAGTTCTAAGCAAAAGAAAAAACACCAAAAGTCAAAAGAAATAATAAAAACAACAATAAAAATCAACATTATACAGCTGAAGTTGGTAGCAACTTTATGCATTGTAAATACTTCAACAGAATACTATACACAAAGTAAAACATTGTTACTAAAACTCATCATCATAATCATCGATTGATTACAGAAAATCACTAACACATTCACCTGATCAGTCAAAAGACACAGCACCCAAAAATTAACCCAATAATAAGAATCAATCCTTGCAATTAGAGAACTTTGAGCATACCTAATGAAAACCCAATTAGAGTTCCAATATCATTCCATTTCAACCAACTTGGTCAAGATTTAATCAAACAACGCAAAACCCCATAATCATACAACAAACAAAAAACGAAAATTCGTAAAAATTACCTGTTTTTCGATGTTTCTGAGTTCTTCTTGAAGTTTAGCTCGTTTAGTCAAAAGAGAAGCCAAAACTGCAGGGGGTTCGAAGGATTTTGGTGACCTAAAAACACAAAGAACACAAATTACAATCATGAAAACACAAGAAAAGGGGGATTAGGGTTTGTGATGTATGATCATCTTACTGACCATCAGATTCCAATGGAATTTTTAGCGGGGAAATTCGAAAAACCACCAAAAATCAAAAGAAAAAAAAAACCAAAACTCTAGATCTAGAAGAATTTAAAGAAAAAAACCAAAAATCTCGAAATATCAAAATAAACTAACGAAAATCATAGATATAAAACAAAAAAACCAAAATAAAAAAAACTAAACGAAAATGGAAATCCACCCCTAGATCTATTATACCGAAAAAACGAAAAATGAAAATTTAAAAAAAACAGCTTTAAAAACTACAAACCCATAAAACCCTTATTTTGAACTCAGAAAATGAAAAACGAAAATTCTAAAGCGAAATCAGAAGAAAAAAAACAAAATTACTAGATCTAATAGAAAAAGGGAAAACAACTAACCTTAGAATAGAAAGATGCAATTACAGCGGCGGCGTCCCTTCGTGGTTGTGGCTGAGGTCAGGCGGCGGCGTAGAGGACAGATCGTGAGGTGATTTTGTGCAAAGGAGGGTGGTTGTGGTAGAGGACAGATCTGAAAGAGAGGAGAGAGAAGTGAAAGAAAGAGAAGAGAGAGAGAAGGTCGGTTGATGGAGTATGAGAGGTCAGAGAATGAGAATAGGGTATTGAGATGGAGCATACGACGCTAAGGGGCCCGTTTGTGGAGTATATTTTATTTATTTATTTTTTAATGCATAGTAAATGTTGCGGTTTAGCGAAATAACCGCAGCATATAAGTTATACTCAATTTTTAACGCTTTATTTGTTGCGGTTGTTAAAAAAACCGCAGCAAATTACAGTTAGTTGTTGCGGTTGTTATAAAAACCGCAGCAAATAATAGTTATTTGTTGCGGTTTTTATATAACCGCAGCAAATGACCCGCATTGTATGATTTTTTTCTACTAGTGAGGGTTCTGAGGTCCGACAAGAGTTCCTAAGGGTCCGAGGCAACGTTCTTGGTCTTCGACATCGTGTTGCGAGGTAGGTTTGAGGCCAACGTCTCAATTCTAAACCCCCTTTTACATGCTTGTTTAGAAATTCGACTTTCTATGTAATTTGCATGTAATACTGATTAACAAACGATTTAGCGATTCGAATTAAAAGCAAACTTAAGGCATAACTTTAAATTCGTCGTACAAAGACCTGCAAATTTCGTGTTTCACGCCTAATAAGATAACTATGGAAAACCGGCATTAAGCTCCTGGAATAAGGAATTAACAACACATCCCACAACAAACTAGACACTATGTGCATAGTATTCTGTTAAATAACCCGCCTAGTAAAATTGCATGCTTAGGGTTTAAAACGGAAAATTGTTTGTTGTTGTCATTTAGACAATGAACTCGCATTAACTGAGTAGAGGCTGCTAGATGCGGGGGGGTGCTATGCACTACTTCACCCTTACCCTTGTCCCTTAATCCAGACCTTTGGTGCACTACCAGACATGGAGTCCTTCGCCTTGCTTTATGCAATTATAAGCAAGGCTTAAAACGGGTTCCACAGCTTCTTAAAAGAAATACGGTGGCGACTTCCTCTACTCATTTCGAGTATAAACACACAACTCCAGGCATACTCACAATATGGAAAAGCAAGAATTCAATTCCAGCAAACAAACCGAGTCGCCCTTAAATTATAGCCCCCGGAGCAGAGGGACCGAACCCAATCCGGCCCGTTGATGCCTCGGCGCCCGTACACTTGTCCTTAGGACGAATCGTGTCAACAACAGGAATAAGTTAAACTTTCCCGAATGGCCTCATCGCCCTTGAAGGAAAAAAAAGGTCAACATTGTCAAGCTAGCGATACGCACATATGGAGACGAGAGAGTATGCACCATACTACTAATACGCCCATTTTTTGGCTTATTTTGGCCGATTTTGCTCCTTTTGCTCACTCCCATGCACGTTGGCATGTAGTTCTTTGTCCAACCTAGGTACTTCCCTGTATTTTCAAGGAGGAACGAGAAGACATCTGCCTAAACAACGCAACGCAACATAAGCAACAACACAAGATGATCAACGTCGTCTTAGAAGTTTAAATACATGCATTGCATATAGTTATCAAGTTGGCTTTTACAAGTTGTAATCAAAGATCGACATTACAAAATGAGTTGTGTCTAAAGTCGTACACAAGTCTAGGCATATTTACACAAGCACTCGAGTCTAAACTAGAGTCGAGTCAAGTTAAGCGAAAGTCAACAAATAAGTCTAAATAGGACTAAGCTAAATCCTAAAATAAACCAATGCAAAGCTGGGGTCACCCTCCTTCCGAACACGTGATAGGTACATCTACGGCTGACAACACGTTGAAAAGTCGAGTGAAGCTAGCACTTGCAAAGCAAACTCATCCAACAACTCATCAGGGAAAGAAATTACAGGAGGGGTCCCAGGTACTGTAAATTGAGTCGAAGGTCTAGGCTGAGAACGAGAAGTCGAACCGTCGCTCGCGAACCTCGTGCTCGACGAGCTCGAAGCCCTACACCGGTTGGAGACAAGTCTCCTCCGCGCATCGCCGTTGATGTCAGCATCGTGATTGTCGCCCTAACGAACCTGCAAAAGAATTTTCAAGTCAAAAAACGGGTTCCTAACCCTGTATAGAATTGAAATTACAAGATTTGGTGCACTTACCGAGTCTCTCAAGTAACAGTAGCAGTGTCTCCAAGCATTAATCACTCCTAGCAGCCTCATGACGCCTGCCCGAGGCATCTAGTTCATCAGTTAATCAAGTCAACACATGAGTAAATATTGACATGAAAAGGAAAAATCAAGCAAATAAAGCTTCCCCTACCTGACCGGCTCAAGGGGGCATCGAGTTCTGAGCGTGTCTAGCAGCTAGCGGGGCAGGCTCAATAAACTCGTCCGAACCAGGACGAATCTTCAACTTGGCAAAGGGGATCTCCGCGTAGTCGTAGTGAGACTGCACGAGCCAAGCCAAAGTTAGTGCCCTGACCCAGCGGAAAGCAAATGCAAAGAAAAGGTGTTGATAACTAAGACTCATACCTCAAAAACTAGCCTGACTCGGGGGGCTAGCCTCTCTTCGATAAAGCGCTCATAGGTGCCCTGACCTCTAGCACYAAGGAAGAGCTGGTGCTCCACAACCTAGCCATTACTCAAATCATTATAGAATGTGGTGCAAGCACATCTTCATCCATCATAGTGTCTTGAGGATCTTGAGGCACTATAGGCTCAGAAAGACTATGTTGCCTCACCACACGCTCTCTGAGGTACTAAACAGGCCCTTGAGGCCCCTAGAAGACGCATTGCGTGTTAGTGAGCTCAGCCGCCGCAGCCTACCTCCTCGGCCTTGCGTTCCCTACTCGCCTCCAGTGGCGCCACTCCACTTGCAGTAAGATGTGGTTAAAATCACAAACATTAAAAGAAAACATACAAGTAAAGTAATCGAAACTCACCTCAACTAGTTTCAAGCGGCAGAAAATCCTCCTCGGTTGTTGAAGTCCGCCAGTCCAAGACGGAGTGTCTCGGGGTGTCCACCACATYATCACAGGCCACCGAGTAGGCTGTACATGGGGAGATAACCTAGGCACCAAGCCCATGCGTGGAAAGTACTCATACACCTAGAACTGCAATTAGAGCTAAGAGGATCAACCAACAGGGGTAAATCAAATACAAAGAAGGAGGGAACAGTCAAAGAAAATTACCTCAAGCACTCTYTAACAACCAGCTCGTGCAGGAATTGTAACGCCATCCAGCTGACAGCAGCACATCCTCATTGAATGGACCGAACTGGCATAGCCAAATCCGCCCCAATCGTAGGAGGAAACAACAGAAAGGTCCTCTAGAATAGGGAGAAAGCGAAGCTGAACTCTACTCCCCGTGCCCTTATCAAGACTMAAACTTGTGCAAAGCATCACCAGGATAAAGATCCTAGCCGAGTGCTCATCTGTGGTACCTATTAACTCCAGAACATCCATGAGCACGCTCTACGACACCTTGTTGTCCACGCTCTCGGCTCGTAGATAAGAAGCAATCGGGCCTAGCCACTCATCTAAGCGAGGATCAGAAAGCAAGTCATGTCAGCATGGCAAAGTTGTTTGGGGTCAAAGCCATTTTCCCCCACGGGAAGTGAAAGGTGTTTGTGGTGTCCCAAAACCACTCCATCAAGCCGAACACTGGAATGTTGGGAGCATGCGGGTACGATTTGCTAGTTAT
>SNQN01008055.1:0-28128 GCA_008642245.1 Bassia scoparia | reverse complement strand
AATCCCTTCCTTTTGCTGTGCCACCCTGGAATAGTTCTTTTATGGAACGATTTCCTTTTAACAAATAATTCTTGACATGTTATATCAAAACTCTGTTCCATTATCACTTCGAATTGGTTGATTTTTTTCCAAAATGGTTTTTACATGGATTATAAACCCCATTATCCTCATCACTTGCTCCTACAGACAACAAATGTGTCCAAAGTAACTCGACTATTACATCAACAACGTGCAAGAATACTTTTGCTCCGGTTAGGTTTTAATTTTATAAGGCCCCAAAGATCAATATGGACCAAATCAAAAGGTTCATTAGCAATTTTATTACTTAAAACAAAGGTAATTGGTGATGCTTAGCCAAACAACAAGTATCACAAAACAAATGTTTCAAACCAAAATAAACAACCATTCATTCGTTCAATTTCCCTAAGGATGCATGCCTAACCTAGCATGCAATTTATTAAATATTAATTTATTTCTTTGCCACATCTTCATATAACAGCACCATCATTCGAACTTTGCTTCATCCTTGCTATTCTTTATTCATTGCAACTTATAAATTCCTCCAACTTCTTTCCTTCTCCCACTCGATCTAGAGCAATGGTCCTGTAAAATGCATTCATTTTGTAAAACAACACATCTAAATCTTTGCTCAGTAGCTTACTAAGGACAAAAGATTGTGCTTAAATCTGGAAGATAAAGAACCCTTCAAGCCGCATATTGTTCGATAATACACATGTACCACATATTTGATAAGTTTTAATAGTTCCATCTGGTAACCCCACTTTTAATGTGCTTAGTTAAACAAAACAAATTTCAAACAGACCTTAATTGCAGCAATATGTCACTTGCCCTGAATCAATAACCATGCTTATTTATCGAAAAAACTCAAAATGTCGAGAATTAGAAATCACTACACTACCTGCAAAACTTGTGAGTAGTTTACCTGACTACCCGACCTCCATACCTTCATTACCTCTTGTACCAACCTATTGACAAGTTCTTTGTGCCATAGCCGAACTGCTACGCTTCGTTCTTTGGATAAGCCAGAGGATCATCTTCATAATTCCTTATCACATTGCACCATCTTCCCCATTTGACTGTTGTGGATCCCTTCCCACCATTCAGGAAAACCTTGATAATTAAAACACCCTTCAATTTCCGTGACCGGTTTTGCCACATATAACACATTAATTTTTTCTTTTCTTCTTTAAAAATTTGTCTTATGGTTGTATGTCTCATTTTTGCTACATGTGAAAGGCACTTACCTCATGCTCTTTGCTTCCTCGATACTCTCTGCATCATTCTTTGTTTTTCAGCTTGTAGCAATATGAATGCTCTCGACTTAGATCGGCAAGGGATCCATGCCAATGAATTTGCCAGAACGCCTGATTTTTCCTGATTTAAGCCATCAGGAAATCGATACTTTGCTTTCTCTTGCATTCCATCACCTCTTAAGAATGTTGCAAAGATCATGATTTTTGCTTCGCATCACATACGGATTTGCTCCAAGGAAACAATCTCGTCAAGTGACTTTGTTGGTTGCAGTTAATACTGCACATGGAGCTTCTCCTTTGTTCATTTCTGGTTAATTCCCTCGTAAGCCATAAAATGAGGTGCATACTGACAGATATCGTCAGTGTAATTCAATCCATTTAGGTTTGGCTGATTCACAACGGATCAAACGATCAGCCAAATTTGTCATTCCAATAGACTAAAAATCCATGATCTTACATATAGTTCATTTTCTGACTACTTTTGGTATTCTCTCGAACTGTTTCTGTTCTTCACAGTCCTTCGATGTATCAAGTTTGTTTTGGGATCCCAAAGAACATGACTTATGCTCTATCAATTGGAAAATATTCTGCACAGTAAAAATAAAATTTGTGATTTGAGTTCCAGGATTATCAGCCGATGAAAGAAAAGAGGATCGGCATATCCTAGATAGTTTCATCTGATTTTCTCTTCTCTTGCCTGGATTTTTAAATGAAAATAAATGGACGAGGTGTTTAACTCGCAGCTCTGATCCATAAGAAATAAGAGAGATTTTAGGGTGAATAATTTATTATTTCACCAAATATTCACAAAGGCTGAAAGCATTAATATTACAGAGCGTTCTAAAACAATAAAAGCAAGGGAAGTTAAAATTACCAAGATACAATATACAATTCTTATAAACAAGGAGAAAAGAATACAGTTGCTAGAAAATTAGGGAGCTAAAAGCAGTATAAATATGCTATGTTGTGCTGAATTATTACCTTATCGGATCATCTTGTGTATATCAACCTTGAGTATGCATATATTCTTTCACTGATATTATGCAATATTCTTCACATCCTTAAGACTGATAACAGACTTTGCAAGGTCTTAGATCTCATGTTGGTTTTACACGGTTAGTAGACGCCCCCTTTGGAAAGTCCGAGAATAACATAAAGAGACAGGCATCCCATCAATGATGAAACCTTGATAGGCATCACTCTTGCATCATTTCGATTTCCACAAGTGTACGAGTAAGTTCAACAAAAAGTCATTCTTGCCTCCGAAGGCTTTTCGATATATCTAATTAAGAACGAAAATTGCGGGCTTGAAGACTTGTCAGATTTCGTCCCCCCTTATCTCACAATAGATGAAACTTAAAGGAAATGAAGAAGGCACCACGCGCTAGAAGTGGAGCATGCGGCTAATTTGACTCAAATATATAGGGAATACCCAAGTTCACACATTAGTATGACTGACAGACTAAGAGTTCTTTCTTGAATCTTTATATGGTGGGGGTAGTCACTGGTCATTCTAAGTTGAGGAGCGGTTTTTCTGGTAAGTTCGTTACACAACAAGATCTCAGTCTTGCATCCTAGATCTAATATATTAAATATGAAAAAATTACCCACCATACACAAAATCTTGTGTTTAATGTTCGGAGAAAAATCCAAAAAAATGTATGGGAAGCTCATTTATGATCTTTTTTTAAGAAAAATCATTTCGTAATTACATATATTTTCTATAAAAAAAATAACCTGAAGTCACAAAATAGGAGTGTAGAAAATATGGGAAAGCTTCCTATGGAAACTCATACAATAAAGCTCAAGCATCCACTTATAGTTAGCCCGCTTGAACAATCGTGAGATGTTGTTTATCTATTGTTTAGTCTTAAAGTGGAAGGGAACGATACTTGCTTTGGAATTGGATCTTCTGCCACCTCATGTTTGTGCCGAATTGAAAATTTGCGCACACATTCCACATGATGACCCTATGAGACTCCTACCACATATTGGAGTCATTCGCCATTGGGATTTAAAAGCCTGAAATTAAAAACGTGGACTAACTTTGATTTTGGCCGATCTAAGAGGACATCAAGGAAGTTCCAACGAAGTTCTTGATGAAAGAGAAGAGAAGAATTACAGAATATGTTATGAAGTAATTTTTCAGGAATTTTGTACGTACGTTGGAGTGTAGTCTAGGACTGAACACGAGTCGAGTTCATGTTGGACTTAAGTCTTTTAGGTCTATCTTTGATTAATGACGTCAAGTGAATTTATCCTATTTTTAGGTCTAGAATATTCAGTCAAAACCTGCCTTACCTAAATATCGAGTGTGCCTTAAAAATAGATCTAGATAACTTACTTATACTAGGTACTAGAGTTGTTGTAAAATAACAGCTGCTAGTGTTTAGAATAAACTTCTGGATAAATCCACGATCATGGTTATAGGATAAGGATTTAAGATAATGGGCCTAGCGATTTAATGGATAGTGGCGTTTGGCTTTTTCATCAAGCATAACTCACACATATATATACTCATTTAACCTGACAAATTAAGTTAAACACACAAGCATTCACTTAAGCATTTATAAGAGAAATAAGTCAGTGATACTGTAAGTAATTGTCTAGTTCCAGTCTTGTTTCCTGTAGACTTACCTAAGTGTTCCAACGTACCTAGATACATATCGAGTTGTAAATCTTTGAGAAGGGGAAAGAGTAGAACAGAAAGAGAAAGAACGAGAAGGTGAGAATTGTTGTAGCAGTTCCTAGTGGAAACTCACGGCTGTAGAGAGAATTTTAGGGTTAAAGTTTTTAACAGCCTAATATAAAAGTGGATTTTTCCGTTTGCCAAGGAAGTTTGCTCATTGAATTATCTTCATTCTCTTTGATCTCGTGTTAAATGCTTAAATATCCGTAGAGGTTCCCACCAGCAATTCACCCCCCCCCCTTCTTGCAGTGTTCCCACAAGAACAACACTAATCCCTTTCATACACCAATAATACTCCTACAAAATTGTTTCGCAAATAATAATCTTTTCATGCTCGTTATTGTCCTGTTCACTTCGTTTGATGATTTTTTGATTTAGTCTAATCTATTGAATTTTTTCTAACCATCTTGATTTTTCTTAAATTATAAGGCGGCTTTGTTGATGTTGGAATGATAAGATATGTTTTTTAACAATGCTTGGTTATCAAATAAGTATGGCCCTAAATGGTGGTCATTGATTAGAAGTATGATAGATTAATGGTGACTCTCTCTTAACTTAGTCTTTGAAATTTAGTAACTAGTTTAATTTATTGTTCTTGTTCTTTAAACTTGCTAAGCAGATGTTGTAAATTGATTAATCACATAGTTCCATCTGGTGCAAGATGTGATACGAGTAGTTATGATGAATATAATTTGTACTTTTCACGTATGTCGAGGCAGAATTTTAAGATTAATATCTCTCACGGCTATTGCAAAAATAGAACATTAATTCATCAAAATTAAAGTGAGACGAATCCAACAAGATCCAAGTGATTATCTACATCATTGTTATAGTAAGTCCAATCATAGTCACATGAAATTTATGAAAAGTGTTAAAGGATACCGATTTTATTTATTTATAGAGAAAAATAAAATAAATTGAATAGACTGAATGAATATAAATCCAAAAGAGGTAAAACTCAACATACTCGCAAAATCAACCAAAGATAGTTTATTATATCAGCACACATGCATAGTCAAAATCAACACCAAAATATTCTCAATATCTTTATTAATTCTCAATTAAAAAAAGTTATAACACTAAATTAGCTTTAATTTATTTAGTTCTGATATTGGCAAAGCTTAGGTTACTCGAATTCACAATTAATTTATTGTGCACCATTTAGTCAATATAGTAAACTTACTTTTGTTCGTAAATAATGATCTTAAGATGTTATCAATTATAAAGTGAATAATGTTACTATATATATTAAACAGATGATTGTATACATCAGATGCACAATAATTATTATATCCAAGCATATAGTTACCCTTTATAATCAATATAGTGACCCTTTATATCTATATAGTGACCCTTCACTATATTCAATAAATGAAAATAAAAGGTCACTTAATATGATAAAAAGGATTACATATATTAATCAAAAGAGTCACTATAATCTCTATGCACAGTAAAATTATTTAGCTCACGATGACTTAATCTTTGTCTATATTAAGGTCACTATATTCTTGGTGCACAACAATATGTGCATCTGTGTATACCAAAAACTTCGCTTTTATTGTATTATTCGCGGTTATATATAGTTTTTATAAGCAAGAACACTAGGTGAAAGTGGCTACTTGCCGCAAGCCCTAACAAACATTAACACGAGTTATATCTACCGAAAGTAGAAGAATTCTGAAAACCAAGTGAATGGACGAATTATAATCACAAAAAAAAAAAAAAAAAAAACAAACCAACAGGGATTATTTATTCACACATATCCATATTATTATTACCTACATACTAATAAGCATAGTTAATATTATATGTGACGAATAAGTTATCAATGTACATATATAGTTCCCCCTTGTATCGCCACTCCGAAACGACGGGCATGCACTTATCGCGAGACCAAAGGTGACACCAAGCAAAGCCAATTTCCGCCGGTAGCTAGTGATCTCAGCTGCAGCACTTAGCCCCATGTTGCCTGTCAGTGTACGACTATGGCTGCGATGCATCCAGTTTTTTCTCAATTTCGTCAATCTTTTTCGCAAATCTGCTTGAATTCCAACTTCCACATACACCTACATATACCATATAGTACCCATAATTTCAAACAATACCTAAAAAAAAAAATATAATGTTGATTTTTTATTTTTAAGAAAAATAATGATTCAGTTTGAATAGGGAAAATTCATAAATTTTTTGTAATTAGTTTATTATAATATACTCTTTTTTTACCTTCTAAAAGTTGATTTTACTACGAAAATGCACTGACTTTACATTATTAAGAAATTCGAGATCAATAAACTAGAATAATGTAGACAACCGTACTGTTAGGTTCATAGGAGTCATCGGGCTGCTCCAAGCGATGATAATTAATACCAGATACTAGCACAGTCGATAACCGTACACAATTGCACCTAACCAATCAATGACTTGGAATGATGCCCTTGGGAAGTCAGTACCCTGTGACAAACGCGTCGTGCCCATCAGTAATCTTAGGAGCTGCGCTGAAGAAACGCCCGGCCAGGTATGGTTTCGCTGAGCATTGTCCACACGCGATGTGTTCCTCATGTACCTATGACCAAGGTAAGGTGTATCTTGCCTAGCCTTTAGCCGCTGCATGGTTGTTTCCAAGTGTTCTTGCTCACAACAAGAAAATCAACGATAGCCGACCGTCTGATAAACAAACCTAAAACGGTCGATAAAAACGGAAACGTCGGAATTATGATTTACCCCGTCAACGGTCGGTAACGGACGACGGTAAGTATGTGTCGCGTAATTTAGTTTACCGACCGCTCCAGCGTGTCGGTAACTGTTTTACCGACCGTTTTACCCGCAAACATATTGCAAGTCAAAGTCAACCTCTAACTTACGACCGCTTGACTCGTAATCTAGAGTTTTAACCGACCGGTTTACGCGCTAAGATCACACACCAGATTGTTGATTTTATCCACCGTCAGCGTCGGTAAATTGTAAAAAGATAAAAAAAGTCTGCAAGTCAACCATGTAGTCACTTGAAACTTACACAATAATAATAAATAAATATAATAATAATAATAATATACAAAACTTCATATTAAACATAACACAGTATCTCTATTAAATCAACCATAACATAAAATACATACAACGTATCTTGATATAAATTACATATAGAAATAATAAAATTTCTACAACAATTAAATATCTCAACAAATATACTGAAAATTCTTTAATTGCAAGCAAATACCCAACATCAATAGACATCAGCACTTATACAGATACAGGATTTCAACTGCACAAAACAAAAAAATGAACACAACAGAAACAAAAACAAAACAAGGAAAAAAAGTATGAATCGAAAAACATGCAGAATTTGAAAATCAGAGTAAAAAAACCGGAAAAAATCGAAAATAAATTTAAAAATCGTAAAATAATAAAAAATTGAACAAACTATAATATTTTTTTTAAAAAAATCGAAAATAAATGTTAAGAAATCAAAAACACGAAAATCGAAATAAATAGTTAAAAATTGAACAGATCCCTATACAAAAGTGTCAAAAGCTGCGCCTCAATAGCGCGGGTTTTTGAAAACCGCACTATTTAGAGTCAAAAGCACGGTTTTTAACGTAACCGCAGCTTAACCTGGCTTAGAGGCAAAAAAAAAGGAAAACTCGCAAAAGCTGCGGTTGTGATACCGAGCTTTGATTAATAAAAAAAAGCAACTCGAAATTAAGCACGCGGCTACGGAGGCATTGTCTACTTCAAATTAAAATAAAAATAAGCAACTCGTTCATCACTCATTCACTCGAAAACATATTTTGAGAAACAAACGTAACCTCGTCGAAAAACGTAACAAACAACTCATGCTCAACGGACTCACTCAACGGCGCACCCGATCGAACCCCAACCACCACCGGCCCACCTCGTTGCTCCCGTCGCCACCCAATCACTGCTGCCTTCTGCCTTCGCCGTTGCTCAGTCGCTTGCAGTCTGCCTTTCGCTCAATTGTGCACCCACTGCACTCGTCGAGTTCTGCGCGCTGTCCGTCGTCACTCACCCACTGCACCCTCCCGTCTCACCCCACCGTCGCCAATTGAAGAAAATAGGCTTCCCCATTGCAGCGCCTGCCCCACTCGCCATGCTCTGTCAACATCCGATGCAGGTTTCTCTCTACTGTTCTTTCCTTTATGTTATTGATATATATACGAAATTCTTTTTGATTGCAAGTGAGTTGCAAATTTTGGTGTTTTTTATTTTATTGAAAAAATATAACGATTATATTTTTTTTGATACGATGATGCACTTGATGCAAAGTATGAATAGTTATGGCTTAGTGTGACAAGGGTGGAAGCTACCAATTGTCACGTTGATATAGAGATTGATTAGGAATTTAGGATCATGGAACTGAAGCCGAGATGGAGATAGAGTATTTTTGTAAGGTTTGCGTAAATATTTACTGCCTTAGCAGAAGAATTTATGTGAAATGTGAATTAGATTGAAAGGTTAAAACCAGGCTCTCTAGGGACGTATTCTAATTGTCTATTCCAATTGTGAATGACGAGGTGACTTATTCAATCATCAACAATAAGTGATAACCTTGTTAGAGCCCTTTTTAGAAATTGTATCAAGGAGACTAAGCATGTAGTAGTCTTTTCTTGAAGCTAGCCTTCTTTGGTCCTAGGGATTATCTAAATGTAGGCCTGGGAAAAGGTTCAACTATAAGTAACATAGAGACGTTTATACCTAGCCAATAATTAATAACAGGAAATAAGAATTACTAAAAAGCAACACGTTGCCATTAACTCATAATATTTACTTACAAACAAACTTAGGATGAAGATTAAAATAGCCACAATCCAATCCTAACGATGTTGCATCATTGTGATCCATTTGCCATTAGCAATAAAGGTATAGCATTTGAGAGGGATTGCATTTTAGTCGCATTATCAAGCACAGTACCATGCTGCATGTCCACACCATTTGCCTCACTTCTGTCTCCGAACCTTTTTATAAATTAGCTCTCAGTTATCAAGCTGGTGACATTGGAACATGTGCTGTACATATGGCTGGCAATTGCTGCTTGCGCGTAGTTGTGGATCCGTTTTGTATTTACTGATGGTCAACAAAGTGCACGTTTTGTGCTGTTTTATGATTGCCTATATGCCTGGAGTATTTTAGAGTGTGTTCAATATTGTGATGTGGTCACTTCTCTTTGCTATATCTTTTTATAAGTGTCCCTTGTCTCACCAAGTTATGTTTATGTGTATCATTTTCTATTAATTCACTAGTTATCATTTACTGCTAGGCTTTTCTGTCATGCTTGTGCATTCTTTTTCCCTATTAAGAGGTTTTTTTTTAAATTATTTTTTTAATTACATTTTTCTTTTTGAATGACAATACTGAGGTTGAATGTAGAGAGAAGTAGAGAATCATTTCTTGACCAAAGGAGTTGAAGTGCTTGTATGGAGATGTTGGAAAGTTGATAACAATTAATGTCATATGTATATTAGCCTTTTATTATTCTGATGTGTTGCCTTTGATATTTCTGCCAATTGAGCTTTGTAAATTTGTTCTTATAATTAGCAGCATTCATTTGATACTTTGATCCTTAATTGTCCTATAGAATATGCATATGGACTTGAATTATTAATGGTGAATCTTAAATATAGTGGATCTGAATTAAAAATATAGTTGAATCCTTAACGTTCTTAGTTGATTAAAAAATATAGTGTCATCTAAACATTCTTAATTAGTTAATAATCCTTAATTAAAAATCTTATCTAATTGCTAAAATTTCTATTGTAGATTGATATATATCTAAAATATGTTTGCGTATATAAAACTTCAACCGATTCTAGTTATAAAATAAACACCTAAATAAGCGATACCAATCATCTTCTCTCTCACTCTCGACAATTTGCTTAATTATATTGTATTTCTAAAGATGGAGCAAATCGTACTCTTGATATGATGGTATAGGAAAACGGAGGAATTGTGAATTAGGGTTAGAGGAATTTTGTAATCGGCTTTAGAACTCAAGCTCGGACGGGGGAAGAAGATTTTATTCCTTGTGCAAGTTGTGGCAATTGGGTCAGTCAATGATGGCTTGCTAGAGACACATTACGTTTTAACGGATTTAGGCTCAACACTGTTGGGTTATCATGGGAAGAGGGATTCTATAGGAATTCGAGCACGAATAATGTTCACTCATGAAGAAACATGGATCATTATTTTGGGAAGAACGTTGGAGTAAGCCATGGTAGCATTGTCAAGATGAGAGAACACGATCAAGAGACGAAACTGAATGAGATTGGTCGATGAAATGATGGGGGTAGGATGACGTAGGAACTGCTTTGGTCTTTATGCAGTCTTAAACAGCCTTTGTTCCTGGTTTGAGAAAGAAGTTGACCTTGTTCCACATGCTGTATAACTTCAACATTAAGGCAAAAACATTGGAGCGACACTAGCTTCACTTCCTCTTAAGTTGCTAAGCGTGAATTTACCGAAGGACAATGTACTTCCAAAGTCAACATTACCTATCTAAGAAGCTATTTGTCCTTTTGGCCTAGATACAGAGATTACAGCTTGCCGACCATGACTTGCAAAATTTTTATAATCGGAAGAGTATCAAATTAGACAAATGTTCCTAGAGTGCAGAAGTCACGATCAAGCTCTATGTAGGAGCGATGGTAAAAGACCTCCTCAAAGTTCTGTGAGTATCCCTGATACTACGTTAAAGTGTGTTCACAACAATGTCAAAATTGATACCGTTTCACTAAGCACATCAGCGGAAGAGCTCGCAAACAGAACCTGAGGGGCAGAAGAGACAAGGAAGAGGAGAGGCTATCTAACATCCAGCTGATTCTCCTGAGTTGGATAAGAGATATCAATAGTTTATTGGGTACATTTTGAGAGAGAGGCTCGCGAATTTGAGTCTCGGGACTATGACAGACGGAAGAATCCCATTCGGTGCTGAACAGCTATACTACTAATATACCAGTTCCAATATACTGGCCGTCCCTCATGTATCCAACTGCATTGGTAGCGCATCTAAGACCAACGTAACTCATGTGTCCCTCAAAATATGCCTCAAGCATCCAAAACAACGCTGAATATGACATAGACAATATCTATGAGCCGCTTGTTGAAGGCATTTGAAGCAAACGTATGCGAGAAGGGATTACTGTTTTGAGCACAGGCTAAGAGATGTTCACTAATGCGAGCAGATGCTCCTTATGTCACCCATAAGGACGTATTCTCCGGCTACTATGGCAACTTATCTGGGAGATATAAAATAAAGGAAGAAACACCATATGTATGGATGTATCGATGAAAATGGATCCAGGTTGCAAATATGTTCTGTCCGCAGTAAGAGATGGTTGCCAATAGGACCACCTCATCAAAAAAACAGAAGCATTCCATGGAGAATGAAACCGGAAACGTAGTAGTAAATTGCCCTAGGCCTTATGAGATGGTAATGAGTAAGTTAAGCGTTGTTGAAACATGGTCTTCGGGTTAAAAGGAAGAGGTAATGAAGGTATTGTGAAAGAGTCTATTTGTGTGGAAATGGCCAATTGCAAAATTCAGGTAGAGACATTGGGATGTCATGGCTATGTCGAGAAAATGTCTGCGATTCCCTTCTTGGACTCTTAAAAATGAACTATTCAAACAAGACAAAGACATACAGGCTGTGCAGGGACTGACTTTGAAAGCAAAGGACTTCGCCCGGAACTTTGGGTTACAAGAGAGGCAAAAGAAAAGAAAGAATCCGGAACAGAGTGCTGATAGAGGAGGAAGAGTAACCTAAAAAATCACATTGAAAAAAAAAGAAACAATATGGACAAGTGAGAGTGTAAAGGAAGGAGAAGAAAGAATGGTAAAAGATTACATGCCCAGCTGTTACACGTGCTAAAGAAGAAAAGAGATTTGGAGTCATTGATGGAATTAAGGTTCCCATCAGGCTAATTCATTAACCTGAAAGATTTGTTCTTGAATGGTGAGTTGAATTTAGCAAGCATCGAATCTCCAGTGTCATGTCATGATGCAAGTATTTACAATTGACAATTATGCGTGGATATTGCCAGAAACTGAGATTGCATACAGAATTTGTCATTTTAAGGCACATATTGTGTAAAGGCATGGACCCACTAAACTGTTGTGCTTCAAAAGAATGATTATTGAAAACCTTGTGAACATTGAATGTATTTCCCCCCACTTCTTCGAATAATGTCATTTAATTACCATCTTGTTCGTGAATAGCCTTTGTGGCCCCTTTTAAATTAAGTGTGGCTGCTTATCCTTTGAAAGACACATGGGTTCATTGAAAGATAAAGTAAGGAATCCACCGCACCAGAGGGGTAGTGATCATTCAAGCACTATTCACGAGATGTGGAAATTTGTAGCTAGAAGTATTTGGCTAGCGCACAACCTGATTATGCCCTTCCAAAATCTCCGACTGATGAGGATAACTGCGATCATGGGAACCATAGGATGCGAAAGAAGTGCACGCCGGACCAGAATAGACTATCATACAACACACATTGTGTATGATGCTCCAGTCATGTAATCTAAGTTCATGCTACCATCAATATTGGAGTTAGCTATGAGAAAAATGCGAGCCTAAATCCTTCTAAAACAGCAAGACGAGCATTGGCAGTTGTTGCTATAACAAACTTTTTATACTTGTTCAAATGACTCGCGATATAATTTCCAGCAAGAGAGGGAGCTGTTTCTGAAATTGTGACAGTGATTAGCATTATGGCCTCTGGTGAATTTTGTAATATGATATGCTACGACTAAACATGGTAACTTTTGGACATGAGGTCTTGATGATACAACGAGTCAAAACTTCCGATTACAGAAAGTGTGAATTTTCTGTTTCAATTTTAGCCTCTAATCTACTATTTTATCTAGCGCAAAGACAAATCCCACATGTGTGTCCAAGTTGTTATATTACGGGAGAATTAGAAAATATGGTGGACGTCGACTAACTCTGCCTTCAAGGTTGTCCTTTGGTGTCAAAATGCTGCTGGTGATAATCGACGTTTTAATGAAACGACCTGGGTTTTCACTCAGTAACGTAAATCGTGCGTAAGATGAGCCATTTAAACTTGCATCCAGGCTATAGCAAGTTTACATCACCGACCTCGAAAAAATGTCATTTGCCGGGGAAAGAACATTTTGGGGTACGATTTGAAGAGATATATACCCTTGAGAATCCACCTTTACAATCCTAAAATGCTATGACGGCAGCAGCGTTGCTAAAACAAATAAAGCAAGGGAAGATTAAATACCTAAGATACAATATACAATCCTATAAACAAGGAAAAAGAATAACAAGTTGCTAGAAAATAGGGAGCTAAAAGCAGTATAATATATGCTATGATTGTGCTGTGATTATGTAGCTCTTGATCGGATATCTTGTGTAATCAACCTTGAGTATGCAATATTCTTCACTGATATTATGCAATATTCTTCACATCCTTAAGACTATAGACAACTTGCAAGGTCTTAGATCTCAGGTTCACGGTTAGTAGACGCCCCCTTTGGAAAAGTCCCGAGCGATATAACATAAAGGACATGCATCTCCATCATATGGATTGAAACCTTTGATAGGCATCCACTCTTGCATCAATTTCGATTTTCCACCAATTGATACGAGTAAGTTCAACAAAAGTCTTCTTGCTCCGAGGCTGTTTTCGATAATCTAATTAAGAACGAAAATTGGGGGCTTGAAGACTGTCAGATTTCGTCCTAGTCTCAACAATAGGATGAAACTTAAAGGAAATGAAGAAAGGGCACCACGCGCTAGAAGTGGAGCATGCGGCTTAATTTGACTCAACATATATAGGGAAACTTACCAAGTTCACACATAGTATGGACTGACAGACTAAGAGTTCTTTCTTGAATCTTTATATGGGTGGGGGGTAGTGCATGGTCATTCTAAGTTGATGGAGCGGTTTTTCTGGTTAATTTCGTTAACAAACAAGATCTCAGCTTGCCATCTAAGATGTATATATATTAAATATGGAAAAAAATTACCCAACCATACAAAATCTTGTGTTTAATGTTCGGAGAAAAATCCAAAAAAATGTATGGGAGCTCATTTATGATCTTTTTTTTTAAGAAAAAATCATTTCGTAATTACTATTTTTCTATAAAAAAAATAACCTGAAAGTCACAAATAATAGGAGTGGTAAGAAAATATGGGGAAATAGCTTCCCTGATGGAAACTTATATCAATATAAGCTCAAGCATCCACTTATGTAGCCGCTTTGAAAAATCGTGAGATGTTGTTATTCTATTTGGTAGTCTTAAAGTTGGAGGAACGATACTTGCTTTGGAATTGGATCTTCTGCACCTCATGTTTGTCCGAATTGAAACTTTGCGCACACATTCCACATGATGACCCTATGAGACTCCTACCACAATTTGGAGTCATTCGCCAATTGGGATTTTAAAAGCCTGAAAATTAAAACGTGGACTATACACTTTGATTTTGGGCCGATCTAAGAGGACAACATCAAGGAGTTCCAACGAAGTTTCTTGATGAAGAGAAGAGAAGAATTACAGAATATTTATGAGAGTAATTTTCTAGGAATTTTGTACGTACGTTGGAGTCTGTAGTCTAGATGGAACACGAGTCGAGTTCATGTTGGAACTTAAGTCTGTCTTAGGTCTATCTTTGGTTAATGAGTCAAAGTGAATTTATCCTATTTTTAGGTCTAGAATAATTCAGTCAAAACCTGCTTTACCTAAATAATCGAGTGGTGCCTTAAAAATAGGATCTAGATAACTAACTTATACTAGGTCTAGAGTTTGTTGTAAATAACAGCTGTCTAGAGTGTTTTTAGGGAATAAAACTTCTGGATAAATCAACGATCATGGGTGATTATTGGATAATGATTTAAGATAATGGGCTTAGCGATTTAATGGGATAGTGGCGTTGGCTTGTTCATCAAGGCATAACTCACACTATATATACTCATTTAACCTGACAAAATTAGTGACACACACAAGCATTCACTTAAGCATTTATAAGAGAAAAAGTCGAGTGATTAGTTAAGTAATTGTCTAAGTTCCAGTCTTGTGTTCCTGTAGATTACTAAGTGTTCCAACGTACTAGAGTATCATATCGAGTTGTAATCTTTGAGAAAGGGGAAAGAGTGAGAATCAGAAAGAGAAGAACGAGAGTGAGAATTGTGTAGAGAAAGATAAATAGATGAATATGAGTTAGAATTTTGTTTCAGTTCCTAGTGGAACTCACGGGCTGGGTAGAGAAGTTTTAGGGTGTAAAGTGTTTTACAGGCCTAATATAAAAGTGGAGTTTTTCTTCCTCTGGCCAAGGAAGTTTTTCTCATTGAAATTATCTTTCATTCTCTTTGATTCGTTTAAATTGCTTTAAATTCCGCTAGAGGTTCCACACAGCAATTCACCCCCCCCCCCCCTTCTTGCAGTGTTCCAATAGAAACAACACTAATCCTGTCTCTTATACACATCTAGATGTGTATAAGAGACAGCCCTTTATATCTATATAGTGACCCGTTCACTTTATATCAATAAAGTGATAAATAATAAGGGTCACTATATTGATAAAAAGGATTACTATATTAATCAAAAGAGTCACTATAATCTGATGCACAGTAAATTTATTATGCATCCGATGTACTTAATACTTTGTCTATATTAAAAGGGTCACTATATTCTTGGTGCACAACAAATTTATTGTGCATCTGATGTATACAAAAACTTCGCTTTTATGTATTATTCCGCTGGTATATATAGTTTTTTTATAAGCAAGAACACTAGGTGAAAGTGTGCTTCTTGCCGCAGCCTAACAAACATTAAACACGGAGTATATCTACCTGTCTCTTATACACATCTAGATGTGTATAAGAGACAGATATAGTAACCTTTTGATCAATATAGTGACCTTTATTATTTATCACTATATTGATGTAAAGTGAATAAATGCGTTACTATATAGATTAAAAGAGAGTCATTATACGCTTGGTACACAACAAATTTATTGTGCATCTGATGCGTACAAGAACTTCTTTAAGCCTATTACTTTGTTTTATGACTGTCTCTTATACACATCTAGATGTGTATAAGAGACAGCCTATATTGTGACCCGTTCACTTTATATCAATAAAGTGATAAATAATAAGGGTCACTATATTGATAAAAAGGATTACTATATTAATCAAAAGAGTCACTATAATCTGATGCACAGTAAATTTATTATGCATCCGATGTACTTAATACTTTGTCTATATTAAAAGGGTCACTATATTCTTGGTGCACAACAAATTTATTGTGCATCTGATGTATACAAAAACTTCGCTTTTATGTATTATTCCGCTGGTATATATAGTTTTTTTATAAGCAAGAACACTAGGTGAAAGTGTGCTTCTTGCCGCAGCCTAACAAACATTAAACACGGAGTATATCTACCGAAAGTAGAAGAATTTGAAACTCAAGGAATGACGATTATAATCACAAAAAAAAAAAAAAAAAAAAAACACAACAAGGGGATTATTTATTCATCAGCATACCATATTTATTTATTACACATAACAATAATAATGCATAGTTAATATTATATGTGACAGATGATGTTTATCAATGTCATATATAGTTCCCCCTTGTTCGCCACTCCGAAAACGACGGGCATGTTCACTTATCCGAGGGACCAAAGGTGACACCAAGCAAAGCCAATTTGCCGCCGTAGCTAGTGATCTCAGCTGCAGCACTAGCCCCTGTTTCGCTGTCGTGGGAACGACTATGGCTGCCGGATGCATCCAGTTTTTTCTCAATTTCGTTCCAATCTATTTTCGCGAATCTGCTTGAATTTCCAACTTCCACATACACCTACATATACAATAGTACCCATAATTTTCAAACCAATACCTAAAAGAAAAAAATATAATGTTTGATTTTTTATTTTTAAAAAAATAATGATTCAGTTTGAATAGGGAAAATTCAGTAACATTTTTTGTAATTAAAGTTTTTTATAATATACTCTTTTTTTTTACCTTTCTAAAAAGTTTGATTTTACTACGAAAAATGCACTGACTTTACATTATTAAGAAATATTCGAGATAAATTAAACTAGGAATAATGTAACAACGTACCTTGTTAGGTTCATAGGAGTCATCGGGCTTGCTCCAAGCGATGAGATAATTAATACCAGGATACATCAAGTCGAACGTACCGTACACAATTGCACCCTTAGAGCCAACAATGACTTGGAGATGCCCTTGGGAAGTAGTACCCTGGTGGACAAACGCGTCGTTTCCAGTCATAATCTTAGGAGGCTCGGCTAAGAAACGCCCGGTCCAGGTATGGGTTTCGCTGAGCATTAGTCCACGACGCGATGTGTTCCTCATGTTACCTATGACCAAGGTAAGGTTATCTTGCCTAGCCTTAGCGCTGCATTGTTGTTTTCCAAGTGGTTCTGTGCTCACAACAAGAAAATCAACGATTACCGACCGTCTGAAACAAACCTAAAACGGTCGATAAAAACGCGGAAACGGTCGGAAATAGGTTTACCGACCGTCAACGGTCGGTAACGGACGATCGGTAAGAATATGGTCGGTAATTTAGGGTTTACCGACCGCTCAGCGGTCGGTAATGTTTTTACCGACCGTTTTTACCGACCGCAACAATATTGGCAGAGTCAAAGTCAACCTCTAACTTACCGACCGCTTGACGGTCGGTAATCTAGAGTTTACCGACCGTTTGACGGTCGCTAAAAGTCAACACACTCGGATTGTTGACTTTTACCGACCGTCAAGCGGTCGGTAAATTTGTAAAAAAATAAAAAAAATGTCTGCATAGTCAACATTCAGTCAACTTGAAACTTACGAAATTAATAATAAAAATTATAATAATAAATATAAAAACTCATATTAACAATAACACAGTTTCTCTATTAAATCAACCCATAACATAAAATACATACAACGTATTTGATATTAAATACACTATAGAAATATAAAATTTCACTACAACAATTAAAATCTTCAACAAATATACTGAAATTCTTTATTCAAGCAAATAACCCAATCATAGCATCACCCTTTAGTTACCAGATCTTCAACTGCAACAAAAACAAAAAAATGAACACACAGAAACAAAAACAAAACAAGGAAAAAAGTATGAATCGAAAACATGCAAGAATTTGAAATCAGAGTAAAAAAACGGAAAAAATCGAAAATAAATTTAAAATCAGATATTAAAAAATTGACCCAATCTATAGATTTTTTTTTAAAAAAATCGAAAATAATGTTAAGAAATCAGAAAACACAAAATCGAATACGATAGTTAAAAATTGAACCAGATCACCTGTACAAAAAATGGTCAAAGCATGCGCCTCAAATGCTGCGGTTGTTGAAACCGCCCAGCTTTTGAGATGTCAAAAGTACGGTTTTTAACGTAACGCCAACCTGGCTTAGAGGCAAAAAAAAGGAAAACTGCGCAAAGCTGCGGTTTGTGTATGACCGCCAGCTTTTTGAAGTTCAATAAAAAGCAGCTCGAATTAACACGCGGGCTACGAGGCATTGTATACCTTCAAAGTAAAATAAAAAAAAGCAATCGATCATCACTCATTCACTCGACAACATATTTGAAAACAAAGTAACCTCCGTCAGAAAACGTTAACAAACACTCACGCTTCAACGACGACCTCACTCAACCGGGCGCACCTCCGATCGAACCCCACCACCACCGGCCACCTCCGTTTCTCCCCTCGACGACCCAATTCACTTCTGCCTTTCTTTGCCTTCTCGCGTTGCTCAAGTTCGCCATGCAGTTCTGCCTTCGCCAATTGTGCACCCATGCCTCGTCGGAGTTCCTGCGTGGCTCCGTCCGTCACTCACCACTGCACCCTGCCGTCTCCACCACCGTACCCAATTGAAGACATTAGGGCTTCACCCTTGCGCTGCCTAGCCTTCCCCATTCTCGTGCTTTCACCCTCGATCCAGGTATTCTCTCTACTGTTTCTTTCATCTTATTTGTATTGATTATATACGAAATTCTGTTTTCGATTGCAATGTGGTTTGAAATTTCTGGTGTTTTTTTATTTTGACAGTGACAAAAATATAACGATTATATTTTTTTATACGTTGTCACTGCATGCAAAGTATGAATAGTATGGCTTTGTGTTGACAAGGGTGGAAGCTACCAATTTCACGTTGATTGTATAGATTGATTAGAATTTAGGATCATGGAACTGAAGCCGATGGAGATGAGTATTTTTGTTTGAAGTGTTGCTGTAAATAGTTTACTGGCCTTTAGTCAGAAGATTTATAGGAAATTGTGAATAAGATTAAAGGGTAAACCATTGGCTCTCTAGGACGTATTCTAATTGTCTTTCCAGAATTTGAATGCCGGGTGGACTTATTCAATCACTCAACAGATTAAGTGCATTACCTTGTAGAGCGCCTTTTTAGAATATGTATCACATTAGGAACTAAGATGTAGTAGTCTTCTTTTGAAGCTAGCGCTTCTTTGTCCTAAGGTGAATTATTCTAATGTTGAGGCCTGGACAAGGTCAACATAAGTAACACTAGGACGTTTACCTAGCCAAAGGAATTTAATACATGGAAATAAGAATTACTAAAGAAGCAAAGTTGCCATGAACTCATTATATATTACCTTGACCAAACAACTTTAGGATTGAAGACATTAATAGCCACACCATCCTGAAGCCTGATAGTTGATCTTGTGTCCATTGGCCTATAGCAATAAAGGTATAGAATTTGAGGATGTTGCATTTTGTTCGCCTTATCTCAGAGCTCATGTTTACAATGCTGCATTGTCCACACCATTTGCTTCACTTCCTGTTCTCCGGAACCTTTTTATAAATTAGCTTCCAGCTATCACAAGTGGTACATTGACATGTGCTGTACTATTGGGCTTGGCAGATGCTGGCTGTGCTGCGTTAGTTGGTGGATTCCGTTTTGAGTCAGTTTAATGATTCAACAAGTGCACGTTTTGATGCGTTTTATTAGATTGTCCATATGCCTTGGAGTGACTTTTAGAGGTGTAAGGTGGTTCAATAATTGTGATGTGGTCATTTCTCTTTGCTCATATCTTTTTATTAAGTGTCCCTTTCTCACCCAAGTTTATTGTTATTGTGTATCTTTTTCATTCAATTTCAGCTATCGTTATCAGTTTACATGCTGCTGTTTCTCATGCTTTGACATTCTTTTTTCTCCTATTAAGAGGTTTTTTTTTAAATTATTTTTTTTAATTACACTTTTTCTTTTTGATATGACAATTACTGAGGGTTTGATGTAGAGAGACAGTAGAAGATCATTTCTGTACCAAAGTGAGTTTGAAGTGCTTTATGAGATGTTGGAAAGTGATCTCTAAATTTAATGTCCATAGTGTATATTGAGCCTTTTATTATCTGATGTGTTGCCTTTATATATTTCTGCCATTTGAGACCTTTTTTAATAATTTTGTTTCTTATATATTAGCGCATGTCATTTGATACTTTGATCCCTTATTGTTCTCTTAGGAATTGCATATGGGACTTGAATTGTTACATGGTGTGGAATCTTAAATATAGTGTGATTGCATTAAAAAATATAGTTTGATCCTTACGTATCTTAGTTGTTTAAAAATTTAGTGTCTTAACTTCTAATTATTATTAATTCCTTAATTAAAAATCTTCATCTTAATTGCCTAATAATTCTCATTGTAGATTGATATATTTCTTTAAAATTGTTGCTATATTAAAAACTTCAACGATTTTAGTTTTATAATAACACACCGTAAATAAGCTTACCATATTCTCTTCTCTTCTCAACTCTCGGACAATTTGCTTAACTATATTGTATTTCTAAAGATGAGAAGATCGTTCTTGGTTGTTGGTGGAGGAAAACGGAGAATTTGTGATAGGGGTTTGAGGAATTTTGTAATTCGGCTTTGCATAATCAAGCCTCGGACTGGGGGAAGAAGGATTTTATTGTCCTTGTGCAATTGTGGCAATGTGCGGCAGGTTCATAGCATTGGACTGCTGAGAGGACATTACTGTTTAACGGATTTTAGGCTAATCAGCCACGATGGTGGGTTATCGATGGTGAAGAGGCGTTCTATAGAGTTCGAGCACGAATGATGTCACCATGAAGAAACATGGTCATTTATTTTGGAGGAACGTGGAGGTGAACGATGTAGCATTGTCTCAAAGATGATGAAACCGATCAGATGACGAAACTGAGATGATTGTGTCGATGAAATGATGGAGAGGGTAGAGATGACGTAGGAAGAGTTCTTTGAGTCTTGATGCAGCTTCAAACAGCCTTTGTATCCTGGTTTGAAAAGAAGTTACCTTGCTTTCCACAGTGCTGCATATACTTTCAACATTAAGCAAAACATCTGGAGCGACACTTAGCTTCACTTCCCTCTTAGAGTTGCTAAGCTTGATGATTACCGAAGGACTGTACTTCCGAAAGTTCAACATTCACCTATGCTAAGAAGCTTCATTTGTCCTTTTGGCCTGAGTACAGAAGATACAATGCTTGTCCGACCGTATTTATGAGATGCAAAATTTTTATAATCGGAAGAGTATAAAATTTAGACAAATGTCCTAGAGTGCATGAAAGTCCGATCAAGCTTCTAATGTAGGAGCTGATGGTAAAGACCTCCGCAAAGTGTCTGTGATGTATATCTCCTGGTGAATTACCTACGATTCAAACGTTCGTGTTTCAGATCTAAACAAAGATGCAAAATTTGAATACCGATCGACGCTAAGCACCTCCAGCCGGGAAGCAAGCTCCAAAACTCCAATGAACCGCGAGGGGCGATGAAGAGACAGGAAAGAGGGATGGGCTATCTTAGACATCCAGCTATTCTCCTGAGTTGGATGAAGAGTGATATCAATTAGTTTTATGGGTACATTTTGAGAGGAGGCTCGCGTAATTTGAGTCTACGGGACTATGTAAGACGGAATGAATCCCATTCTGGTGCTGATACAGCTATAGCTACTAGATATAATACTGCAGGTTCTCCTCTAATTACTAACATCACTCCATCCCTATGGTATAATGCATGGTAGCGCATGCTTATCAGACACTGTAACCCATGGTCCCTCCAAAATATGCCTCAAGCATCGCCAACTAACGTGAATATGGACTATAGACACATACTCTATGTGAGAGACCGTACGTGTGTTGAAGAGCGATTTGAATACAAACGTATCGGTCGAGATGAGAGCGATTACTGTTTTGACGCAATGCTTAGATGAGATGTTCACCTAATGCGATAGCAGATGCTCCTTAATGTCACCATAAGGACGATTCCCCGGCTAAAAGACTATTGGCACTTATCTGGGAGAGTATAAGAATAAAGGAAAAGAAAGCACCATATGTATGGATGTCATCGATGAAAATGGATTCCAGGTTGCAAATATGTTTTCTGTCCGCAAGAAGAATGGTTGCCAAATATGGCACCACACTATCAAAAAAAACAGAAGCATTCAATGGAAAGGTTGAAACCGGAACGAACAAGGTATGTCATGGTAATAAATTAGCTCTAGGCCTTATGGAGCAGGTATATGAGAGGTAAGCTGTTGTTCGAAACATGGTCTTCAGGGTTAAAAGGGAAGAGGTAAAGGTATTGTGGATAATTGAGTCTATTTTGGTGTGGGAAATTGGCATATTGCAAAAAATTCAGGTAGGCTGTAGTGATGTCATGGCTATGTCGGAGAGAAATGTCTGCGATTCCCTTCTATGGGACTCTTAAAAATAACTTTCAAACAAGACAAAGACATACAAGGCTGTGCAGGTGACTGACTTTGAAAGCAAAGGGATTCGCCGGAACTTTGGGTTACAAGAGAGGCCAACAAGAAAAGAAAGAATCCGGAACAGGTGTGATAGAGGAGAGAAGAGTAAACCAAAAAATCACATTGAAAAAAAGAGAACAAGTGTGGACAAGTGGAGAGGTGTAAAGGAAGGAGGAAGAAAGAATGGTAAAAGATTACATGCCTCCAGCTGGTTACACGTTGTCTAAAGAAGAAAAGAGGATTTGGAGTCATTTATGGAAATTAAGGTTCCCATCAGGCTATTCATTAACTGAAAGATTTGTGTCCTTTGAATGGTGAGTTGAAATTTAAGCAAGCATGAATCTCCGTTGTCATGTGCATGATGCAAGTATTTTACAATTGACAATTATGCGTGGGATTATTGCCAAGAAACTGTGAGATTTGCTATACAGAATTTGTCATTCTTTAAGGCACGATAATATGATAGTAAAGCAATGGACCCCACTAAACTTGTTGTGCTTCAAAAGATATGATATTGAAACCTTGTGTAACATGAGATGTATTTCTCCGCCCACTTTCATTCGAATAATGTTCATTTAATTATCCATCTTGTTCGTGCAATCAGCTTTGTGGCCCCTTTTAAATAAGTGTGGCTGCTTATCCTATTTGAAAGAAACACATGGGTTCATTGAAAGATAACAGTAAGGAATCCAACCGCACCAGAGGGGTTAGTGATCACTTCAAGCATATCACGAGGAGTGGGAAATTTGTAGCTAAAGAAGTATATTGGCTGAGCGCAAACCTGATTTAGCCACCTTCCAAAAATCTCGTACTGATGAGGAAGACTTGCGAGTACATTGGGGAACCATAGGATGCGAAAGAAGTGTCACGCCTGGGACCAGAATAGATATCAATACAAGCACACCACTTTGTGTATGATGCTCCAGATATGTATATCTGACAGTTCCATGCTACGCATATATATGGAGTTAGCTATGGAGAAGATAATTGCGAGCCGTAAACTTCTGAAAACAGCAAGGAACGAGCATTGGCAGATTGTTGCTATAACAAAACTTTTTATACTTGGTCCCAAATAGACTACGACATGAATATAACTTTCCAGTCAAGAGAGCGCCTGAGCTGTTTCTGAAATTGTGAAGTGGATTAGCATTATGGCCTCTTTGAATTTTAGTTAATATGTTATATGGCTTATCGACGTAAACATGTGGTAACTTTTGGAATGAGGTCTTACTGATACAACGTGTCAAAACTTATCTGATTACAGATAGGTGTGAATAATATTCTGTTTTCAATTTTAGCCTCTATAATCTACTTATTTATTGCTAGCGTCAAATGGACACTCCCAGCCATGTGTTGTACGCAATGTTGTTATATTACGGGAGAAATTAGACAAATATGGTGGCGAAGCGTTCGACTTAACTCTGCCTTCTAAGGTTGTCCTTATGGTGGTCAAAATGCCTGCGTGGGATAATCGACGTTTTCTATAGAATGGCCACGTACCCTATCAATTGGTTTCATCATTCTAGAGTGTGACATTATCATTCGTATGCGTGGAAAGTTTTAATATTGAGCCATTTTAATTATCTGTGCAAGGTCGCAGGTACAGAGAACATGCATATATCAAGTGTCTCTTCACATCCCGACCCTGCTGATTAATTGTCCATTTGTGGCCCCGGGGAAAAAAACTGAGCATTTTTGGGAGGCGATGCTTATGATGAGGAAATATGAATTATGACCCTCTTTGAGGATAGTTTGCACAATACATTATACTTAATACCATTGGAAAATGGCGGTATTTGACTGATTGAAAGTGAATGAAACAAGTCTATCGGAATGCGTGAAGAGAATCCGAGAGGACCATAATTGATCTGACTGTTCGAAGACAAGTAACAGTATGTTGTGCTAGGCTTATATTTTATTTATCTGATTAAGTTAGAGGGATTCTAGGGACTCATTCATCTTTATAGGTTTTTATTTAATATTTTTTGAACTAAAATGTTTATCCTTTTTGTAATTATGTATAATATCTTTTATTTTTTAGTGTTTCATCGAGTTTGTGCATAATTACTATGTTTTAAAAATGAGACTGTAATATATCAAGGTTATAGACCATAACTTTTGCTTATGATGTGGTGAAAGAATGATCAACTTCGAATTGTCATGTAAGGTGTTCAAATTTAGGATAGAGGGTTGTGTGCTATTGGAGTGAAAAACTACATATGTGAGCCAACTTAATTTATTCTGCTTTACTTCACAGTGTTTTCAACTGTATTTGGCCAACAGTGGTGTTTAGTATTGACACTCAATTCATTTCCTCCAAGATTTGTGTTTTCAAACTTCTATATATGGCCCAATTGTCATGTTTTAAGTAATATAGATAAACTAGATCTTTCATTTAAACACGGAAAAAGAAAAAAAAGAAAGCCCAAAAAATCAAACTGCTATAGGTGGTTCAACATAGCCAAAAGGCTCAGAGTGATTGAAATCCTAATTGTATGCACAAAACACTGAATATGATACAAGAGACGGAGATAACCAAAGAGATGGATGAGAATATCATAGGGCAAATTGGAAGTCTGGTAGGCATTTGACAGGAAAAAAAGCCGACAGCTTGATCTTTTGATAATTAACCCAAAAAAAAATAAGTAAACATGATTTATATCAATGTCATTCTTATTCCTTGTAAATAAATCAGCTGTTATTGGCTGAAGGAATATATTAATTTTGTTGTCTCTTTAAATTTGTTGGGATATATACAGTTAAGCGCGCTAAAACTAGTAACCTGTAACTCGAGAGGGGTACAAAAAGGACAACGAGGGAAAGGTAGTGTCATAGAGGAAAGATACAAGAGGGGATATTTAGTGATGAGGATAATGATAAATGGACGAAGGAACCTGAATGAAGGTGACTCTTAGAAGAATCAAAAGCGGCAAACTCAGAGCAAGCTCGCGTGAAAATTCTCACATAGAAAAGCGGAATCAGCAAATAGAGGAGAGACACAAACATCAAGGAAATCCAGATGGGGTGGTAGATCGCAATCAAAGAAGAATCAAGTGAGAGATGATAAACTCAAAGAGATCACCAAAACATGGGACACGAAACAATCAAAAGAAGCAAGAAACGCAGGACGCAGGAAAAGCACGAACAAAGGATACCTCAGGATAGTGTAGAAGCACGAAGCCCCTAATGCACAAATGAATAATCAACTGAAGGTCACCAGGTGCAAGTGGAGAATAGCATTATCGAGTAAGCATATGTGTGGCGATCGTGTAGCGAATAACGTCTTACATTTGCGGAGAGACGCATTGGAATGACGAAGTGCCCATAGGATATTAAAGAAAACTATCGAGAAGAATCACAGTCTAAGGTAAACATAACAATTGAGAAATACTCAAGAAAATATGTTTATTATTAATGTTTAATTTATTTTATATTTTCTTAAACACAATTACAAATTTTATCTTTGCTTTTGAGAAGTTGCTTCCAATATTGACACCTAACTGCATGAAGTTTAAGGACAAAAAAATGTTATCTTACTCCCGTCTGATAGAGTACAAGGTTGCGGACTTGATAAATCCGCTTTTTTTAAAGAAAACATGGGATACATAACTTTAAACAAACATAACAAGCTACGTAAGAACAGCCAAGGCGACTACTGATGAAAGTTAGGAATAGTACCGGATTAGGATGCCTTTGAATTATATACTTAGCATTAGCGAAGACGATTGAAGCTTTGTTTGAGTTAAGAAGTAAGTTCTACAACACTTTAAGGTATAATTATAAGATGGTGTTGTGTTGTGTTGATTCTTTATCTATTAATAGCATTTTCTCACTCTATACTCTGGGTTACTTATAATGCAAAGCAGATGAGTTGAAAAGAATTCCAAAATGCAACAAAGGGAATGTATCACCTCTATGGGCCCCAATAAATATTTTAGCATGATTTGGAGACCGGAGCATAGAGATGAAGATGGAATACTTACCCTAATGTAAGCTCAAACACGAGTCAGGAGCCATACCGTCATAACCTTTGGGCTGACTCGCACTGAGTGATGTGATCCGAAACATCAGATTAATGCAGTGTTCACCCAAGAAAGATATGCCACAGGATGTACACGAGTGGAAGTGGGGCATCCCTTGAATCGAGCAACAATGAATGTGTTGGAATCAAACTTCGTGTTAGTTTATTAGTTGAATTCAAAGTTTGTATTCACAACCGAACATATAATATACCAACAATGAAATATACTACAAGGTATTGATATATATACATGATAGATTCTAACCTTATATATTCTTATATATAATTTTGTGAATATTATGTAATATATAATAAATAGTATCTATATAGTTGATATATAATAATATCATGAAGAAATAAAGTAAACATTAAGTATATAAAAATAGGTCAATATATATACTAGTACTAAAACATAAATTCAGTATTATAATATTATGGGCAATAGTGAGCTAATGCAGTTTTTTTTATGATGTTATATGTACTAGATGGTAGGGAAGAAAAGAATGCTCGTGGAGAGTTCAACGTTATGGGAACAAGATGAAATTTACATGGTTTTTAAAAGACCATATAACATTACCGGACGTAGATGATGAGGTCAGGTGGTGTTACGTACGTTGGGAAAAGAAGGCCTGGAATGCAGAATTTGTGGATCAAAAGATAATCACTAGCAACACATATCGACGCATCTAGAGTATTTGAATCATGAAACTGATGTTATGCAGCATATCGGGAAAAACCGATGACAATAAGATTGAACTCTGATGCTGAGACCCTTTGAGGTAAAAAATGACTCATACCAGAGAATGGTTGAGTCACAACCAAATGACCAATCTAGCACCCATCCAATAAACTACCGATAGTTAGGGGAAGAAGAAACATTCAAAGTCCGGGATGTGTGCTACAACCACCATTCCCATTCCAGAGATGCACAGTATGCAATTTTCCATTTTTAGTTTAAAGTATTATATTACATTGATTTGAAAATTGGTAGAGGGTAAATGTTAGCGACTTACTAACGTCAGCGCACAGATTGTGTTTGCCTTGGAATTCTTGTTGAAAGGAATGAGGATCTCCTTTAGGTTGATTCGTGAATGTTACTAGTCAGATGCGAAGTAGTGAAGGGATCGTACTTTAGTATGTAGTATTCGACCGTGATGGTCAAGCACAAACAGAGAAAGGAGAAATGGAATGCAATGTTCATGAAGTTGAATTCTAATTGGAGAGTGAGCAAGTGAACATGGTCATTCAGGATTATGAGAATCAATGCCACTTCCATGTTCCTCAGCCGGAAGTGTGTACATGAATACTTTGTTACAAGCTGACACCTTTCTTTCTTGATTGCGCTTTGATTTGTTATGCACGGTTTTTTCAAACTAGGAAA